>FIZU01056047.1:0-38874 GCA_900064475.1 Pseudococcus longispinus
AGCAAAAACAGTTTTTCGACAATAACTCGAGAAATATTCGTCGGATCGAAATTCTGAATATACGAAGCCAATGAAAATTTTTCGCTCTACAATTTTGGTTCTTGTCAATTTTCGAGAAAAACACTTCGTTTGTCCGGAAAATGTACATTCAAGTTGCTCAAGTCGGTCGTCTAGCGCAAGGTTGTCAAATCTAGCTTCATGGCTTGTATCGTCTAGGTTGGTTTTGTAACAATACAACTAACTATCCACAAAAAAGCAACAAAAAATCGATTTTTTTTAATTTTTGAAAATTTGAAAATTTTGAACCCCCACTCGGAAGCTGGGGGTTCAAGTCAGAGACCTAAATTTTTCCACGGTTTTTTGACATCGCTCACATCTTTTTTCAATCCCTCCTTTAACTGTCCAAAAAAATTAAAAGATTCACCCTATTCCAAGATTAGAGTAAGGTAAGTACAATACAAAGGCAATTCCAATGGAGAATTTCCCAGAAAAAATTATAATTTGAAAGAATGTTAAAATTTTCATATCATGGAAATATATTGACCCCCTCAACTAGTGACCTACCTTCAATAAACTTGAACTAGTAAAATTTTATGAAAATTAATCCGCCCGAAATCGCAACCGAACGTATATAAAAATTCGGTCAAGGAAAAAAAATTCATTGAACTTTAATCACCTAATCGGCTTGTAATTGAAGATTGGCAGAGTTTTCGTAAATCAAATTCTAAATAGGATGTTCCAACCTGAAGCATGTGTCAAAAATTTGATGTCAATATCTTGGCTGCGATATTTAGGTTATACAACCAACCGAAAATAAATCATCTCCCACCGAACAACGCAACATTTTTATTCGCAAACAAAGTATACGTAATATTAATAGAATGCGCGAATAATACTTCTGTTGGGGGCTTAATTTTCCGCTTAGATGGCAAAAAAATACTATAAACGTGGGTGGGTGGTGAATAGATGAGAATAATTAAAAGGCTTGAAAAATGATATCTAATACTTAGATAATGAGATAGGTACACTTTCAACGAATGAAATTATTGTTAGATGGACTCAAAGGCATGGTTAGATTGAAGTTCAAGGGGGGGGGGGGTCAGTCTCGATCAAAAATGTATGAAGGAGGGATGAAATTATTGAATTTCAGAACCTGAAGAAAAGTTGATGTAGTTTCATTAATTTATCAATCTCGATTAATTAAAAATTTTCATTAACAATCATATTTGGCAAAAATTAATTGTCGAAGTCTTCAAAGGGAGAGGGGGGTCCAGACTCACTAAGACTTCGAAACACCTTGAAACATTGAATTTTTCGAAATTCGAACAGAGTCAAAAAAAATAAAAAAAAGATATAAATCAATTTAAAAAAATCACGAATACTTCGAATTTGAAAGAAAAAAATTAAATTCAGAAAAATTTATACCAATTTCGTATTTGATAAAAAATCGTAAAAATTGTACAAAAAATCTTGAAAACAAAAAAGACCTCGAACAACAGACATGAGTAATCGATCGACCCCACAAACATAATTTTTCCACCGCTTTAAATGTCATAATCATCGAACGAGTAAATCGTTATTTCGATTTCATTGCCAATACCATTGTTATTTCATCGTTGCATCAGCAGACTGAACTAAATAGTGTATCCACCATCGAAATTTTATTAATCACGCGATGGCATTGGTGAGATTTTTATTTTCTCGGTTTTATTTTTTTAATATTATTTTTACACGATGCACTATAGGCTCAAAATTGGCAGTATAATCTCGGTACGTGTACGAATACTTGCGGTGAGAAAAATATCACGATGCACGTGATAATTATCCCCCTCTTTTTTTTTCTCTTTGGCAAATTATACGTGGAATTTGACAGAACCGCCATCGTACGTTTTTATTATCGTGGTATTTATATAATTTAAATAAATGTAGAAAAATTTAACGAGATGTCGTGGAGGGGAAGGGGAGGCAAAGTAAACGAGACTATTTTGGCTCAAAACTGTGAAATGAAAAATTAGATCTATTTAATAATCGTGTCATCTAATTTGAATTACTCGAGGATCGATATCAAATTCAAAGGATTTTACCAAAACAATCGAACTTATCGAATGAATTATTCGAACGAACCCATTCTTCTTCGATCCTCGCAAATCGTTCGATCAATTCAATATTCGAGTCATTAATTTCAGCCAAGAAAATCGCACCGAAGCGAGTTGCCAATTCGTATCCATTCATTGGCCCGTTTAGGGAAAAAAGCCATCCAAGGTCAAGCCGGCTTCTAGGACCGGCGAAAATGCACGTTGGAAAATCTCCCTAACCTTATCTGTCGCTGGGCAACGGCAACGATGACGAACGCTGTACAAAAGCTCGACTAAAATTGAAATTTAGTCAAGTTTCCTTTCGGCTTGGGGAGGCCAAAAATGGTCGTGCGTTACTATTGCCTATTTTTAGCCAATGAAGAGGCGTATTACTTACCCGAGTTCGCTGTGTGTGAATTTATATTAGGTTTTGACGCACTAGCCTCAGATTACTAGCAACGGCTACTTGTAGTTCACGATTCGAATCGTTTCTCAGTTTTGTGCATTCGTGCAGTACGGACTGCTCTACAGGTAAAGTTGATATAATCGTTTGCGTTATAATTATACATATGTAAATTTAATTTTGCAAAAGTTTTCGCGACATTTTTTTTTCGCATTGGTTTTTTTTTCGACGGTGTCAGTGTGTTGATTAAATTGTGCTGCCGAATTTTATTGTGCTGGATTATACGATTACTCCATTCTGCCATATATTTATACGTAATTTACTTATTTTGTGAATAATTTGTTTGCTATTTGTACACGTTTGGACGAGTAAGTTTTTATACCTGATTTTTTTTTTATTCCATAAAGTGAATCTATAAAGTGCCAAGTTCAGTTCATATGCGATGGAAATATTTTTTATGTATAGTGCTACCTACGGTATTCTCTTCCGTCCCTGTATCCGACATGTAAGCTATCTACTGGACATTTTTGTTTGAAAAAAAAGAACTCGAATATTGAACGTAAATTGCATGGTTCTATTGCATGTCGATAAATAAAAGAAAACTATTCATTTCGTATCGAGTAAAAGGAGGGAAGGGGAAAGGTGCTACAGAGACATTTTCGTGTTTTGGAAATTCAACGAATTGGAAAACAGTATTTGGAACCCCTCTTCCCCTTCTAGGTAACTGGAGGATCAGGATGATGGGAGGGGAGGGTACAGAAATTGAAGAAAATTGGCTTAAAGGAAACCAGTGGATTAAGATGAATGTTTCAGGGTTTTCTGGGCTAATAAATAAGCATAAAAGGACTTCAAATTGAAAAAAATTCCCAAATTGATAGATACCTACCTAAAAGTAGCTCAGATTTTGTAGGTTTATGATCCATAGAGCAAGTGAAGCTCGATGAGGAGATCTATTGAAATTATCGTGATATTTATTCGACTCCAAAATCATATCAACAAAAATATTCGGATAGATGGGCTCTGCCCCCTCCCTAAACACTCCCTGCACCAAGAATTTGATTCGCAAATACAGAATAAACAACGATTACACGTGCTTGATTCCATATTGAGTCATTATGATCCATTTTCCATCTGGAATTTTGAAATTTTGACCTTTTTTAGCAGGTGTATTCTAATGACCTTGTATTTTGACCCTTTCTTCGACGCTGAGTTCAGTTTCAAGTCAAATTTAAGAGATATAGGTTTCTAAATGTTAACTGAAGGGTGGTAATTGATTGAAGAAGATTTGGGCTAATTTACTGATCATAATTCAGAAAAGGCAAAATGATTTTTCATTAAAAATACCTACTAGCCATCGGCAAAACACCTTCCTACCATTGATCTGCATAATTACAGCATTCCATGTTATCATATTTCATCAAGGCGGGGGAAAGGGACGTATTGATGACACCTTCAATGAGAAAAAAATCACCAAAATTGCTGAATTTCCAGTAAAACGATGAGCAGCTGATTTGATGAAAGAAGATACGACCACGAGAATTAAAATTCAGTGGAACGGTCGTTCCACCCTCCGACTTCCTCGATCACTTCAATTTGAGCCGAACTTTGGTTAGAATGCGACAGTTACGTCACAACTCACGAACGACATAAATAATTTGGCCTAGAATCATATAAGTCTATGTATATTCGAACGAGTGGGCGGAAAGTGGAACTGAATGGAAAAATATGTAGGTAGGAAGATGGCTACAAGAGAAATGTCTGCGAAGATATACTATTTTGGATTAGGTGTGATGGGAAGATGCTAAGATGGCTGATTTCAAATTCTAATTATGGTCGTACGTAATTTGAACATTTTATAATTGGGGACTTTATTTTTTTCAACAAAAAAATTTACTTGGCTATCAATTTTTCGTAATTGAAGAAATCAAAATTGAAGCCAAGTTGAACCGGTTGAAACCAGATGAAGCATAATGATCAGAAATCCTAATTAGATCTGAATTCGTGATCTATAAAAGAAAGTGTTTATTAGTTTGAGCCCCAAATTTTTAAAATAATGATCCAAATTGTTCTTGATTCGTCGTCTTGAGCTACTGCTGAGCCCAATGCATGCTAAATATCATTTTATAATGGAAATTACGCAGATTATTGGTGATTTTTGAAAAAATATTCATCGCGCATGTAAAATATTTACCACACGTGGGAATTAATTACTCGGCACATCCCATGTTTCCATAAAAATTGAATAAGTAGGTAATCAATGATACGTAGGTAGATGATTTCAATCACTGAACGAACTTAAAACCACATTTATTAGGATTTTGGATTCAAACATCATTCTTATTTTGAGCAGTAACCAAGATCAGACATGGGAAAAATTGATAGTTCAGAAATGAAGTTAATTTTGAAGCGAAATGTCTAAAACGGAAAAATGATTTTTCAAAATTCACACGGTTTTTATTTTTCCAAAAGATTTCACATTTTAGAATCGCGGTATCGAGGAAGGAGGAGGGGGGTTGTAAAGATTTGTACGATTTTTCATGAATGATCAACCTGCTCAATGATGTGAAAACATTAGATTCCCAATTGCTGAGTCTTGAAAATTTGAAAAGTTCGGATTAATCGAGTTCAATATTCATTATAGATATGTCGAATAGGACGGAAAAAAGTGCAGGGAGGGGAGGAGGAGGGAACGAAGGAGACAAGTCCAGCATTCCACTATACGATAATCGTCCTTCAACTGTGCTTCACTTCATCACATTTCGCTCATCCAACCAACCAAAGGTCGTTTGATAAGTTTGATCACATTTCCTTTCAAAAATTTTTCCTTTTTCTCAAGGTATCCCATTTCATTAACGACTCGAGCCTTGAGGCAATTAATCGTCAGGATTCCATTAATTCAAATAATTTCACACCAAACTTTCCCCTCCCTGCACCTTCCAAAACTCCACATTCATTTTCTCAGAACATCACGAGATACTTCAAAGACACAAGTAGATTTTTTCATCGAATTTAAACACATATCTACTAGTCCCTGGCAAAACTAAACGAGTAGACGTATAATTAAAGCACGTGCTAAATAATTGATGCAGTATTGAAATCACTATCGGACTGTTTAGGTATCCTAAAATATACACTTGGCAAAGATTCATCTTTGTTGTACTCGTATTTGGTTCGTTATGCTTTATCACTTTTGTCATCGTAGAGATAAAATTACAATTAGACGTTAAATTAGTGCAATGATAATCAACACAGCGTAGGGAACTATGCAGCTGAAGGTGCTGCCAACTCTGAAAATATGTCGGCGGAGTTGGTGACCTTTTATATGAAAATTCTAACGATCCGATATTCCTGGAATTCATTTTAATAAAAAATGAATATGTCACTTCGTATGATTTAGATCTTTTTCCCCCTCCCAACACACAATCATCACTGCAGATAACGTGCAAAAATAATTACATTAAAAATTGAATAAAATCCACCTCCCTCGAATTCCACAATAATCCAATCCATTTCACTCTCCTTTGGCTGCACACCGAGTTCAAATCATCCGCTGGCCAGGGCCAGCGACAAACAAGAATGCAGCAGTCCAGCCAAAAAAATTGAAAGAAAAACGTGTACACTAGCAAATTATTCAATCCGTTGTCCGCTCAACTAACGCCATTCATTGTGATTAATTCACACCTCGGCTTATATATTTAGAGAGCTAAGGCGAAAAAAATTGACATCCTGCTTTAAAGTGCATTTAAATCAGACACGCTTCCCTCGTAACGCAAATTACAAAAACTTACCCAAAAGGAAATAGAACATCTGCTAAAAGCTTCTGGACAGTTACCAAATTGGTAAAAACATGACAGAATTATTATACGTGTTTATATTTCTTAAAATAAAACTACCGAATCGCTCTAACACACATTTGCACATTTCGCGTCCAACGTCACAAGTTTACGTTATAAAGCTCGGTGCCCGGTACCCGGTACCGAAATCCGATTATACAATTTTATTCTGTTTCTACAAGTAAATTCCTTTCTTTCGCGTATTTTTACAGAAACATCGTGGAACTGAACAAGGTGAAATATTTATTATAAGTGTTTGTTTGAAACTCTCAAAGAATGCCTAGACCAGTTAAACAAGAGGGCGATGATCCCGATCCAACCCCCTATTTGTACATATCATTGGAACAAAAACGTATCGATCAAACCAAGCCATACGATGCCAAGAAAGCCTGCTGGGTTCCCGATGAAGCCGAAGGTTTCTTACAAGGAGAAATCCAATCCACCAAAGGAGACTTGGTCAATGTTAAATTGCCCGGTGGAGAGGTAATATTTTCTTTTTAATCAATCTAAATGTTTTTTCAATGATACTGTGGTGAATTCGAAATGAGATCGTGTACCAAATGTCGTCCCCTTGTACTCAAATCTCATATTCTCAAGTTCTTTTCGAGTGGCTTAAAAAGGATGCTATTTTTGGGCTATGGAGATGTAATTCATAACTAAGAGTCAGATTGTCATGATCAGGAGGGAAGGAGATGACCCTAGAATTGGTTAAATTCTTTTTTTGAGGTCAAAAAATTAGAAAAATTGCACATAGCAATATTCTTACCTTTTTATTCAGTTGCAGCTAGCCAAATTTTTAGAGCGCATCATAAATTTCGAGTTCTATTGATGACTGCTGACTTGATCACTTGAGAATGAATTCCAACGAACAGTCCCACTTTTAGCAATATTCAAGATCAGTCTTTATCAGCCATGCAATGAATTCAATCTGAAAAATTGTGCATAAAAAATTAGTATTCTTAGTTTTTTTTCAAAATTATTGAAAATGAATTCGTTTTGACTGAAAAATATCTCTCAAATGAGAAATTGAAATTTTGAACAAGATGGCAGAATTCAAATGACTGTTTCTAATTGACGGCAGCTCATTTTTTTTATCAAAGAGAACTCCCAGCAAGCCCAAAATAAAAATTTCGTTTCTCCCGAATAAGGGCAGTACCCTACAGTTACCCCAAAAATTATGATGTCAAACAACAAATAATAACTATTCAATCAACTTCTGTGGATCATGAAGAAGCCCATTTCCATTAAAAATCTTCACTGTTCCACAAGCTTTTCTATAGAATTTAAGAATCATTGAAACATATTGGAAGACCTCTCCTCATCATAAATTCCTACCCACGTTTTTGAGCAACATTCAAAAAATATTGCATGGTGGGTGTTCATATTTCAGATGTCAAAAATTCCACTCAACTGACGACATTTGGTATAACTACAATCTCTACATAATTGCCTGGATACAATCGATGTTAGCACATGTAATTTTGAAACCCCCTTTTCTGATAAGATTTCAAATCGATTTACAAAATCGATATCATTCATTGATGAAAATTTGACCTCCAATTAATGTGCCATTCTTACACATCGATCCGGTGCAATCGATTTACTACACACTACATGTAAAATGCTGTTTAATGAGCAGGAAAAAACCATGAAGAAAGAGAATATCTTTCCGGTCAATCCGCCGAAATTCGAAAAAGTCGAAGATATGGCCGACTTGACATATTTAAACGACGCTGCTGTTTTACATAATTTGAAACAACGTTATTATGCTAAATTGATCTACGTAAGTTGTATTTTCAAATAACACTAACACTTATGTACTGTAGGTGAAAGACTTCAAGAAAGAGCAAGTAGGACAAGTAAACCCGCCCAAATTTGAAAAATGCGAGGATATGTCAAATTTGACATACTTAAACGATGCCTCTGTCCTTTATAATTTGAAAGAAAGATATTACGCTAAGCTCATTTACGTAAGTCGAAATTTTATAGTGTGCAAATCCCGGATGTGGCCTGTTTGCTTGCGTGCCCATGCCTGCGCCTTTTGCAGCTCAATCATCAAACTATGCAGTATATACCTACTGTAGCCAAAAGTAGAACCATAGAGTTACTACTACCTATGATTATAAAACGTTGGGAAAAAAATCACCGCTACAAATTTTCTCTCGTTACTGGCAACGAAAACTAGGACGGGAGTATTTTTTAAAGCCATCTCGGCCTTGAATTTACATAACAGTTCATGGCACCTTTGGCGTTTAAATTTAGAACACAATTACGGTCTCGTGGTTGTTATAGGTAATATTTCGAGGTGACATTTTACGCATTATTGCTAATGCTAAGCGGTCGACAATTTTTCAAACGTTTTTTACTCTTCCATTCATTTTGTATTTTGTTACACCCATTGAATCAGGCCGAATACCCAACCTGATGGATTTTTTGCGTGGATTTTTAATTTACCGATTTTTTTTTGTTTCCCTCATGATTTCATCATCTACATATGTGAAATACTTCATCATTGATTCATTTTTATTTGATTGAACATTCCCCATATTGAGATGTTTTCATAGCTATATCAATAAATGGGATTTTCCCAATGTATTTATCAGGCCGACAGACATACCTGATATAGATAGTGCAGAAAATATTAAAGATACTGTTGTGGCGTCCAGTGCAGGGTTCCAATAGCCCCACGTTGGGCGCCATTAACGGTATCGAATTTTAGTGTGTGTAGAGTAGTTTTTGCCTGTTTTTTTTTAGAAGTTTTTATAGAGAGTAGTTTGTGTTTTTTCCTATTTTTTTGCATTTTTGATTTTTGAATTTGAAAAATAGAATAAGTACGGTAGTTTTTTGATACCTATATTTTTTTCAACTGGCTTCAAGTATACATAAAATATCAAGTCTTTCTGACAGTACTTGGTAATTTTTAATTTTAGCAAGTAGATTATAATAGTAGATACTAGATAGATATAGCTTGTATGTATCTGCATATCTATATTATATTTAATGTAAGTCAGCTATAGTTTCTATTCGAATTTTATTTTGAATTCCCACTCGATTGAAGATTTGAAATTTTAGTGTACTGGTGGGAGAAAGTATAAAGAATTTTTTGATTTTGTAATTTGAAGGGAAATATGGACTGTTCTGACTTCTGAGTCATTATTGAGGAACATGTCTGAAGTATGGATATCATCTAGAGTTGGGAATTCAAAATTATCTAAGTTATCATTACTGTAGAAAAAGAAAACACATGCACACAGGAAAATGTCATTAAAAAGGAAAAGAGTAATAAAAGTTTCACCTAACCTTCATCATATGGTCAAAATTCATTATTTAAATCATATTCATCAATTCTTTGAAAAAAAATTCTTGGAAATTCATAAATTCGAAACTTCTGAAAATAAAAAACATGCTCTGCTACCATGCAATGAAATAAGGTTTGTAGAAAAATAGAAAAATTATCCCTGAACACAAAGTACCGATTTAGCACAGTGCAAAATTTCCATTTTCTGAAAACCTTTTCTTTATTACATGGTAGCACAGGGTGATTCTTGGAAAAACCATGTTTGGATGCTACCATATAATGGAATAGTGTTTCCAGAAAATGGAAAACCACACTCTGCTATCATGAAATCTAATAAGTTTGAAAAGTAGAAAATTAACGTTTCTCACCAGTACCACGTGTCAAAAAGTACATTTTTCATTTTACTGGAAATATCACTATTTTAATTACATGGTAGCAGATCATGATTTCTCCATAAATCACTCTCCGCTACTATGTGAAAAATATGATGTTTTGAGAATATAAAAAATCATATCATGTGACAAAATATTACGGTTTTACTAGTCGTCCTTGTTTCAACTTTTACTATCACTGTCATTCAGCTTCTGAAAATGGCTCGAGGCATATTCTGGAAATTTATTCAATCATTTTCACTAAATTTAAAATAAAATAATAATCTGAGTTCAGTTCTTCTCACAAGCACGGTTTCAACGAAATTAAACTTTTATTTTCAAATGAAGAAAACAAAAAACCAGAACCTTTTATCGTTTCATTTGACTGACGCTGCCTTTGAACACAGGAGGAAAATTTAGCTCAGTCTAACATTTCCATTTTCTAGATGTCAAGTACAAGGTAGCAGAATGTGGTTCTTAAAAAACTACGCTTTGCTACCATACAATGGAATGTTTATAGAAAATGAAAAACCACGCTCTGCTACCATATAAAGTAGGATTGTTCAAAGAATAGAAAATTCACACTTTTTTACCATTAGTGAGAAGACGAATTTTCTATTCTTTGAAAAATCCTACTTTATGATATGGTAGCAGAGTGTGGGTTTTAAATGAACCACTCTCTGCTACCATGTGAAAAATATGATGTTTCCAAATGTACGAAAAAATATGCCATGTGATGGAATAAGGTTTATTAGTCATCCTTATTTCAACTTTTAAGTATTTTTACTGTCATTCAGCCATTGAAAATTCTTACATCTAGACATTTTCTGGCCACTTACTAATCTGTGTTCATTATCTTCTCACAAGCATAAGAAAAATGAACGAAATCATTTTTGGCATTTTCCTGGCACGTTTAATTCTTTACATAGGAAAAAGAAATATAGAAAAATTCGCGAAATTATCAAAAACATTCTTTTTCCCCTTATCTAGACCTACTCCGGACTGTTTTGCGTTGCCATCAATCCTTACAAAAGATTCCCTGTATATACCACTCGTTGTGCTAAATTGTACAGAGGCAAGAGGCGTAATGAAGTTCCTCCTCACGTATTCGCCATTTCTGACGGCGCTTACGTCAACATGCTTACAAGTAATTTCAACAAACCATAGAAAATTGATCATAAAAGTTCATAATTTTGAACACGACCACTAATCGATTTCTTTTTTGCTTCTCGTACCTCCAAAAACGTCCAACAGACAAAGAAAATCAATCTATGTTGATTACGTAAGTATCCATTATCCATCCCTCTTTAGCCACTTCCTCAAACATAAATATAATCGCTTTTTCAACCCTTAGTGGAGAATCTGGTGCCGGTAAAACTGAAAACACGAAGAAAGTAATTGCCTACTTCGCCACCGTTGGTGCCAGCACCAAAAAAGAAGAAGAAGCTGCTGGTGGAAAGAAAGGTACTCTTGAAGATCAAGTAGTACAAACTAACCCTGTACTTGAAGCTTTCGGTAACGCCAAGACCGTCCGTAACGACAACTCTTCTCGTTTCGTAAGTCATCTGATTGTCTGAAACCTAAATTTTGTACGGTCATTATTTAAATTGGCGATCTAAACGTTTCACGTCACTGTTTAGGGTAAATTCATCAGAATTCATTTCGGACCTTCGGGAAAATTGGCCGGAGCTGATATTGAAACTTGTAAGTACTCGACTCTGGGGAGAAAGATGTAGGTATTGTAGAGTTCGGAGTATTTCTAATACCGGATTAATCGCTTCGTACAGATCTATTGGAAAAAGCTCGTGTAATCTCTCAACAAACTTTGGAACGTTCCTACCACATTTTCTACCAAATCATGTCCGGCTCAGTTCCTGGTGTAAAAGGTACGTGAATGTTGTGTATTCGACTAAAACCAACATTATTATGTAGATCATTTAAAACATATACAAAAATCGAGAAATTTATAGTAAAAGGATGTAACATTAATTGTTGGTTGTTATCTTCGATATAGAAATGTGTGGGCTCACGAATAATATACATGATTATCATTATATTGCCCAAGGAAAAACTACAATCCCTAATGTAGATGATGGAGAGGAATTTGTTATTACCGATGTAAGACTTTTTAATGGAGAAAGAATAGAAATTTTTTTCATTTTCTTGGCGCTTTGTAGACGAAAGAGATAGACGAGTGTGATTTCGCTTCATTATATTTTAGATAGTTTACGCAAGTTGGGAATCATTGACGTTTCCTTGTGTACATACAATACACACCTAAAGTATCTACATGAACCGTGATCATTTTAGACATTAGTTCCTACCTATATTAACACCATCTCATTTGAATACCTACCTTCATATACATAGTTGAGATTGAACCTATTTAGTTATAATCACTTGATTAGTACCGAGTGAGATGAGTTTACACGACAGACTCGAATGAAATACCTATGTAAATATTTTTGGTAGGTTTGCACCTTGAATGGGGATTTTTATTTTGATTTTTGGGTTTTGCGATTTTTCCCACGATGGTTTTTTTTTTGAAATACATAGATCTTTTTACGTACAGATTTTGTATTTTGAAACGTTTTAAAGTAGTTATTTTTTCCATTTCCTATAGGTTCGCTCCTTCGACCGAGCGAATTCTATCGCACTAACACTTTCTTGTTACCTTTAACATTTTACAGACATGTGTTTATTATCGAATAACGTTCACGATTATCATTTCGTAAGTCAAGGGAAAACCACAATTCCCAATGTAGATGACGGAGAAGAATTTAGAATTACGGACGTAAGTTTTGTAGAGATTTTTTTCTATTGTCACTTTGGAGGGATGTGTAAACGCTTACTTACTGCTTAGAGAATATAGCTCATCACATCAGCGCTGTGTATTACACACGTTATTTAAAACTCGACAGCTATTAAAATTATTTGCGTTTATTCTCCAGCATCGATATACTGTTTCATCCTTTTTAATGTCTGGCTGTCCTAAAAATCGAGCGTTTAAAATAGAAAAAGCCAGCAATGCTCAAATCTTGACATATTGCCAACATTTACACTGTAACTGATTCCGCGCTTTATACTTTTTGGCACTTTCATTTGATCGTGTTCAAAACGTGGAATTCGTCGAATTCCGCCGATCGCAGACCGTAATACGCGGTATTTTTCAAGTCCATTTTTTTCCTCGACCCGTTTTGTATTTTGCAACCCTTTCGAAGAGGAATTTTGTATTTTGACGAATATTTTTTTATACGGTGCAATCTCTGTGCAAAGAATGGAACAGAAAAAAAACCTCAATTACAATCATTTGTACTATCAGTCCCTTTCTTTTAACCGTACATCTGTATTATTCCATAGAGATGACACTTTTGAGTAATAGAGTCAGCGATTATCCTTCCATTAGTCAGGGAACAACCAGAATACCTGGCGTGAACGATTCAGAAGGATTAATGGTTACAGATGTAAGTCGACGTGTTTTTGAACTTTTTTTACGCGCGGGTTTTATCTTCTTCAATTTTTGAGATTTTTCCGAAAATCAACAAAAAAAGAGACAAATTTTGTGCTGGAATCTTTCATTAGGGCGATGCTTGAAACTAAATAAAAAATTGTGTGCGTTTTGTAAATGTGGATGTACTCGTATGTAACTCGTGTAATGGATTTCAACTAAATCAATGTAAGTTATTGTTGTACTTTGTGGAATGAAATTCAATGTCTGGTTATTTTTTACGCATGTCAGCAAATTAAAATTTTGCTCGAGAAATGCAATATCATTTGGTCAAATATCTCGATTATTGATTAAAAGTTGTGATCGATTTACTTAATTCAAAAACTGTAACTGAATTTGGATTGTACTTAATTAGAAAATGAATAAAATCGGTGTTGCAAGAGTTGCCGCTAAGAGTACTCATCACTCCTAATTCTTTTTATCAAACTACACTCCTCGCTCTCATAATGCTCCAACTAATTCTTCACCTTTCAACTGCAATAACTCCAAATTGATGGACTTGAATTTCGAAAAATTACCTTACTGAAAAATGGTCAAAATGCCCCCTGGACACCTCCCCCCCGAACATTCTATTTCCATACTAGATACCCATGAAAGTATAAAACTTACGATATGATTTTTCTCTTTTTGCTACGTCAAACTGAAGTGCACATTTCAGTTTGGCAGTCTAACATAATGTCTGACTTTATCTAATTGTAAGTTCAAAGAGTCGGACACATTGTTATCAGGTCTCGTGAAATGTTTAAAAGTCAAATTTTGAAACAATTAAAATTTTTGCAAGTTCAAAAATCAACCGACCGCTTTATAAAATTTTTCAAAATGGAAAAAGTCAGAATTTCTAAAATTTTCCAAGTCCAAAAAATCGTTTGAAGTCTGAAAAATTTTTCAAGTCCAGAAAGTCTAAAATAGCCTGACAAAATGTCTGAAAGTCAGCGCGATCTCTGAAATTTTCCAAGTCCGAAAAGTGAATGGAAATCTGAAAATTTTTCCAAGTCCAAAAAAGGCGGACAAAATATCTGAAAGTCAGCTCCTACACGTTTCAATCAAGTTCACTCTCGCTCCTTGTGAAACACCTTCAAAAAACAGAAAAATTGTGCTCCATTTCATATCACACTACGATTCCAACTACACTCTTGTAACACGGGATAAAATGTTGAGAGAAAATCAATTTTCATTTCATAAATATTTATAAAAATATTTTCAAACGTCGTAAAAGTTGGTAAAATATCGAAAAAAATGCGTTCAAAAATATTAAAAATAATTTCGATTACAACTTTTAATAGCAATCGATTAAAAATCATAATCGATTAACCCTCATGTTTCCCTCATGTAATCGAGTAATCGATTATTTTTCTGTAATCAACGGCCCTGATTCCAAACCCTGGTGTTGATAAGTTTGCCAGCTTAGAATTTGAAGGGGCAAAATGATTCATTTTGATTGGATAGTTTTGTTCCTACGAATATCAAAGTTGGCAAACTTATTTACACATTAAAATGCGCAACACAGCATCAAATTTCAACTGAATTTTAAAAGGGAAGTAAGCTGAAAAATTAAATTTTTTCAGTTTTCAAATCTCGATCGAGATTTTAAGATTTACAGGGAAAATTCGCTTTCTCACCACTAAAGATGTTTTCAATTATTTCTGATCCAGAAAATTGAAGAATTGTGGGTTTAGTTTAAAAAACCAAATTGGAGAAAATTACCTTTTTTTTTAGTAAGCATCCAAATTTGAGGGGGCATTTTGAGGTTTGACCCTACAAATTTTGTTTACCTACCCCCTCAATATATTTCTGTATGGGTATAAAAATGAGAAAAATTACATTTCAGTCAAGATATTTCGAACATTGAGAAAACATATTGATTTAAATTTCGCTCAACTTGACTTGATCATCGTTTTTTCACTGAGAAGCGGCAAAGGGGAGTCTGAATAGAAATATTCATGACATTTTTCCATAGATGTAGTCTTTGCGGGCAAATTTCAGTCAAAAAACCACTTTCTTATCCATTTAAGAAAGAAATTTCTCATTTTCAAGCTTCATCTGTAATTTTATGAATCACTTGACTTGAACCTCTTAACAAACTTGCATGAGACATTCGAGTCTTCAATTCACCTCCTTCCTCCAAACCATTTTCTTCTCCAAAGATTGAATTCCTATACATCCCACACTTTTTTTGACCATATTTTAACATTTTTTCCCATTGCATGTCTCATTTTCTACGATATTCAAACGAGTGAAATCATTTCAATCAATTATAAACAAAGAATGAAGACCGAAATTGAGTTATGAAGAGAAAAAAATTAAGTCTATAGAATATTCATCGTCCTACTTTTATGATAAAAAAATGAGAAATTAAAAATTACAACATCTCTATGCATAGATTACTACCACTTCATTGGATAATTACTCGATAAACATATGTCTAATAATAGTTTAAGCAATAGAAGCGCAATTTAACGTATGATAATGCTTATCTAATAAATCGCTTCAGCTATGTGTATGCTTGGAAACGATATTTACGAATACAACAACGTAGCTCAAGGAAAAATCACTATTCCTGGTGTCGATGATGCCGAAGAATTCACTCTAACTGACGTAAGTTATTGATAAATTAAAAAAATCCTACCTACGTTCGAACTGGTCAGTACTAATATTATTCGTATTGTTCTGGTTAGATTTAAAATCACATCGCAATAAAAAAATTATTGATGTGATCTCGAAATACGTTATTCTAACCAAGACATGAACTTAATCGATGATTTCAATTTCATTGGTTTCGTGATCAGCTTGTTTTAATACGATTTTCTTTGTCTCAATAGCAAGCCTTCGACGTCTTGGGTTTCACTCAAGAAGAAAAGAATGACATTTACAAGATCACTGCCGCTGTAATGCACATGGGTTGTATGAAATTCAAACAACGTGGTCGTGAAGAACAAGCTGAAGCTGATGGAACTGAGGTCATTTAAATATATTCGAGTTTTGCCATCCGTTACCTTGGAAGATTATTAATTTGATTTTACTCGTACAACAGGAAGGTGGCAGAGTAGCCAAATTGTTAGGTATTGATACCGATGATCTCTACAAGAACTTGTTGAAACCAAGAATCAAAGTCGGTAACGAATTCGTAACCCAAGGAAGAAACAAAGATCAAGTAAGGCTCATTTCGAAATGACTTTTTCAACATCTAAGAAGATAGCGAGGGGAACAAGGATATGGCTAACGTGATGTGATATTTTACAGGTATCTTACTCCGTTGGTGCCATGTCAAAGGCTATGTTTGACAGGCTATTCAAATTCTTAGTAAAGAAATGTAACGAAACTTTGGACACCAAACAGAAACGTCAATCTTTCATCGGTGTACTGGATATTGCTGGTTTCGAAATCTTCGACGTAAGTTTCATTCATTTTCTCCTCAAATTTGATGAGAAATTATATGGAGGTTACTTTATTATTATCTAGAATTATTCTACGGATCCCAATATTCACTCATTTTGTTCCAAAGCATACCCCATCGCCCTCCCCATCAATAGAATTCCACTTTTTATAGAAAATAATATGATAATGACTTATATTGAAAAACAGTTCAACGGTTTCGAACAACTTTGTATCAACTTTACAAACGAAAAATTACAACAATTCTTTAACCATCACATGTTCGTATTGGAACAAGAAGAATACAAGAAAGAGGGTATTAATTGGGCTTTCATCGATTTCGGAATGGATTTATTAGCTTGTATCGAACTTATTGAAAAGGTATCAAGTAGCCGGAAAAATTTGCATGAGTTTGAATCATTTTGAAAAAAACCAAACCCTTCCTCGACCCTTTCATCCCCCCTTGTAGTAGTCGCGAATTCCCTTACCCTTAAGTACTTCCTCACCTGTACCTACCCTTATAATAATATTTATCTACGCACTAACAGTACAACGGATTCGAACAATTGTGCATCAACTTCACAAATGAAAAATTGCAACAATTCTTCAACCACCACATGTTCGTACTCGAACAAGAAGAATACACTAGAGAAGGAATTGAATGGGCATTTATTGATTTCGGAATGGATTTATTAGCTTGTATCGAACTTATTGAAAAGGTACCATTAGGGGTTGATGAGAGAGCCAGAATGACGGAGTTTGCTTCAGATTATGCGAACGACTGTAAAAAATCTTGGAACAGATGTCGTCTCGCATGCTTATTTAACAACGTTGCAATTTTTTCATATTCGTATACCCATTTTTCGCCATCGTATTTTATATCCATTATGTCATACGTTAGTTTGTGTTGTACTATTTTTTTGAGTTTTTTTTTTGCCCATTCCTAAGCCATTTTCGCACTGTATACAAGACGTACATGCGGCGAAATGGTGCACGTGTTGTTTGTTCCAATTTCACTGTAAACTGTCTGTTGTATCGACAGTTAAACGGCTTTGAACAGTTGTGCATCAATTTTACCAACGAAAAGCTGCAACAGTTCTTCAATCATCATATGTTCGTTTTAGAACAAGAAGAATATCAAAGAGAAGGAATCGAGTGGACTTTTATCGATTTCGGAATGGATTTACAAATGTGTATAGATCTTATCGAAAAGGTATTGTATGAAAAGGTTTTAATTTCATCTCACTACAAATGGTATGTATTCGAACTGATGCATACGATTACGAGGTGTATCAAAGTTCACACACCATGAGGCGAATCAAAATCAAAAATTTGGATAAATGTTTGATCGGTTTTAAAGATCGTGATTCTACAGTTTTAATCAAAGAAATCGGGTCATGATTATTTGATAAGGCAAAAAATCCAAACTTTCTTTGCAAAAAATTTTTTTTCCAGTTTATTCGCTGTTTTTTCCCCCCTAAAAAAGACTTTTTTCCAATTCTCGACACATTTTTTGCGATCGTATTTTTTTTACATACCTGAGAAAAATGAAGGAAAATAGAAAGAAATCAGCAATTAGAAAACATGTTTTCTAATAATATAATTTTGAAAAGGCAGCATTTTCGAAGTCTTTTGGCAAAAATGTATAATTTTTTTATGATTCTAATGGCTTTTGAAAACGTTTGATCAAGTTCAGAGACAAGCCAAACCGAACGAATATGGGGCTAGTCTCTCGGAAGGACAAAGTCATTATCTTCAATAAGAAAACTTGAATTTGAGTCATAAAATTTACCTTTTTTTGAAATGTAAATCTGTAAAAATTATATTGAATCAGAAAATTTGAGGCAAATTGCATTTAAGCCGAAAAATTGAGGGGTAAGATGTAAAATTTTCATTTTTCAGCCATTCACTATTTTCATTTTATTTTGTTCTGATTAACCCTCCTGAGCCCAGGAGAGATCTAATGGATTGAAATTTAAAAATTTGCATTGCATCATATAAACCAAAATCAAGTTGAAATTTCACACAGAAAATAGGATCAAATCAAAATAATCTACTTTTATTTCGCATAAATTAGAAAAAAAAATTCCATTCAACTACTCACCCTTGAAAAAGAAAAAAAAAGTTCAAAAATTTAAATTTCATTCCATTTTAAATTTTTTTATGGCTGAAATATTCAAACAAAATTAGTTGAAATTTTGAGTTTGTACCTAATTGAGATATTTTAGGACTTGAATGACCCAAAATTAAAAATTTAGAGGATTCTCGATTTACAATGAAAATTCATATAGAAAATCTGCTTTCAAAATTTTTCAGACTTTCAATAACAGTTTTTGGAAAAATTATGTAATTTTACATTTGAAGAAATGGGTAAAATTTTGTAAACTCCACTTCGTACCTACATTATTTGGTGACTATTTTCAAGAAAAGATTTTCATTCGCTGCATTTTTTGAACAGGAATACATAAAATATCTGTGCAATTTGGCTCTACAGTTTTTTTAAAAATCTTACACTTTAGCAATCATACTCTCAAAATTTTCATCTTCGATTCTTGCGTTGAGATCAAGGCAAGGGTAAAAAATTTTCGTCTGCCACTTGCAAGGAACTTTCAGAGTGTAGTGGACTGGAAAATTTCTATTTTAGCACAGGAATTGTCATTTTTCAAAAAACATCGTTTAATCTTGAAACCTAATTTCCTATTATCTCTTCATTCCGTTTTTTATTTTAAAACAGCTAAAAAATTTCAATTTTGGATCATTTGAGGCTCTGAATTATATAAATTACTAACTCAAAATTTCAATTATAAAAAAGTTGAAGGGGGGTGAAATTTAAATTTTGCACTATATCTCTTCCTGTTTTAAGGGTGAGTAGTTGGATGCAATTTTTTTTCAATATATACCTAGCAAATCTCACACAGGAAAATGAAAGAAGATAATTTTGATTCGATCCTATTTCCTGGGTGAAATATTAATTTTCAGCAGTAAAAATAACTTCAGTTCACATGATGCTATGAAAATTTTTAAATTTTATCCATAAGATTTCTTTTGGACACAAAAGGGTTAAATTCTGAATTGGTGTACGATTACATACGTAGTGAGAGGGTTTGATCGCCATTTTTTCATTTTCAACTCAAAAAGTGGAGGGAAAACGTGTAAGTGGAATGAATTTCATAATTCTAAAAAAAAAGAGTCTATTACTCGATTTTTTTCAAATTTGAATGATTCGTTAAGGGGAAACCTAGCTATTGAAAAAAGGTAAGTAAATGCTTGAAGCTTTTTTGTATTGGATCATTGACTAACTTCAAAATATCATATTTTAAATGTTTTTATTCAATTTTATGAACATTTGATCAAAGTGTGAGACTGTAAATTTGTTAAACGAATTATGAATACGTTTTTTTACGAATTTTACAAGAAATTACGTAAAATTTTCATTAAAAAATTGATTTTGTACTCACAGTGTAACACCAGTTTACTCAAATGTTCATAAAATAATTATCTTTTTTCAATATACGAACTTTCAAAAAAGTAAAACTTGATTTTGAAAATTCGTAAAAAAATTGAATAATTCGACATCTCGAAAACCGAATTCTAATCTTTTTCCTTCTATAAAACAGCCCATGGGTATCCTCTCCATCCTTGAAGAAGAATCTATGTTCCCTAAAGCTACGGACAAAACATTCGAAGAAAAATTGATGAACAACCATTTGGGCAAATCACCAAACTTCCAGAAACCCAGACCACCGAAACCAGGTGTACCATCTGGTCACTTCGCCATCAGTCACTACGCCGGTGTTGTAAGTATCTCGACACGAAGAGAAAAATTACCCGATTGTAATTTGCAATCAGAATTTTCAATTGTGTTTTTTTTTCAGGTATCTTACAACATTACTGGATGGTTAGAAAAGAACAAAGATCCATTGAACGACAGTGTCGTCGATCAATTCAAGAAGGGTACTAACAAACTCTTAATCGAAATCTTCGCCGATTGCGCTGGCCAATCTGGTGGTGGTGATGCCAAAGGTAATGTTCATTTTTTTCTGATTTTGCCTCAGAATTTTTTTTTCAGAGTGGAGAAATATTTCAAATGGAAATTCCCTTTTAGCAGACGACATAGTTCTTTTGTAGATTTTAGATTCAAAGATGTTACATTTTAAAAAAATGATAAAATCCAAATTTAGAGTGAAAAATACCTACTCAATTTTTTAAATCAAATTTTCCAGAAAAATAATGGCATCTATTCGAACATTTATTTGCTTTTTCACCGTGGTAATGTATTAAACAAAATGATTTCACTTTTTCCAAAACTATACTTTTCTCAAAATGGTGAAGTCTAAAAGATATGAAAATTTTCAATGTACCAACTTAACACATGTTCATTTTAAAATTTACACAGGTGGTAAACGTACAAAAGGTTCATCATTCTTGACCGTCTCCACTTTATACAAAGTAAAGATCCCTCTTAGTGTGATAGCATATTTTTGAGAGGCTGAAATGCTGCATATTTTACACTACCATTCGCCTATAGCTAAATTTCATAACAAAATAACTCGAAAAAATTTCCCTCGATTTATATGTTTCGTCCTTGATTAGTCCATCCCAAGAACTCAGCATCCAACATCAAATTTATTATCAACTATCAAACATTATACCTACCTATTAGAAAAAAGAGGTTACTAATCATACAAATTTTTACTATTTGTTTGGATAAATACAGGAGGTGGACGTGGTAAAAAAGGTGGTGGTTTCGCTACTGTTTCTTCATCATATAAGGTACAAAAGGGTTACGAATCGGTGACCTAAATGCCTGAATTACCTACCTATTTAAAAAAAAAAACAATAAAATCAACCTGATTATTACTGTCAGGTGTCATTCGAAATCGATGTGCTTGTTTCGCGTATTTCCAAATCTGCCTACAAAATGTAATATTACAACTGATGCCAAATGTATTGGCCAGACTGGCTGTACTACGTTTCGTAATGCGGAACTTGAAACTTACGAGTACGCTGCACAAGCATCGATACATGTAATCGATTTCGAAAATCAAATTCATTGTAAAATAAAAAAAATTGCGTCATTAAAATGGCAACTTTATACGTATTTTGAAATTATAATAAAAAAGGAATTTTCTTCCAATATTTTACATCATTTGAAAACTATAAAGTTGTCAATTATCATTCCCTGTTTGTTCCATAAATCCATCCATTTACGATGGGGTCACGAATCACTAGAATTTATAAATTTTCTACGTGGAATATACTTTCGTACACATAGCCTATTACACACCTCTTCTAATGTCAACGATTACTCAGACGAATCTGTTAGAAAACCTGCTACCTAATTTTTCCCATACTTTTGCGCTTCGTTTAACATTTTTCAACCTTTGGCATATTGATTAATTTTGTAACAGAGTAAAAATCTTTATTTTTTATTTTAATTTTTCGTTGTGTGTTTTGATTGTAATAAGTAATGTTGGTATTCGATGGATACCAGATGATTAATTCATTTTAATTCTTAACCTACCTTTGCTGTAATATTTATTTGTCAAATTAATACATACTCGTAATTACCAAAATTACATTACTTAATAAATTCTCAAATCTCAAACACGAACTAATTTAAAAATGAATTAACACTTCCATTATTGAACGTTGTTTCATCTTGGAACTACTCATCTGAATTTAAAATTATAAGAAATAAATATTAATAATTTATATTTCATTACAGGAACAATTGAACAACTTGATGACCACTTTGAGAAGCACCCAACCTCATTTCGTACGTTGTATCATTCCCAACGAATTGAAACAGCCTGGTTAGTATGTCATTCGAATAGGTTTTTCAATTTTATCACTGTATAAAATTATCTGCGCAATGGTGGCAACCCTGATTTAGAAGTTGAAAGATAGGCAATTCAAAGACCTGATGAATAGTCAGGTAAAAAGGTCGTTTAAAAATTTTTCATCGCATGGCAAAAAAGTAAATGGAAAAATGTTGAAAATATCGATAGGAAATTGAATGCCTTGAGCTATTGATCAATTGAGAAATGATTCATAGAGTCATCAAAATGATTTTAAATGATTGATTCGAGGCATTTGCACAAAAGGATAATTTAAAAAATCAGCTAAAAGTTGCATGTAATACTGAAAATCATGAGTGTAACGACCCTTGAAGATGTCGAATTTCAGCCGTTAGAGAACAAACCTTTGTTTTCCAGTTCGCAGATTTTCAATTATTATTATTTTTTAAGGCGACCAAACATTTCAGTTTCATTTAAAATTTGAAAGTTTTTGAGTTGTTTTTGAATTTTGATATTTTTGATTTTTTGACGTTTCGTTTCCAACCTCCATTATTCTCTGATTTCAGCATGATAAATTTTGAATATATTTAATGAAAAATTATAAGGGCTCTGAACCGTAACCCGAACCATTTTTCGTTACGATTCAGATTATGGTTTGGGTTGTGATTTTTGAATCACTTTGGTGCGGAGGACGGTTTGGGTTACAGTTCAACTCCCCGGTTCAAATTTGGATGAGAGAGGGGAGATGAGTTTAATGTTACAATTCTAAAAATCAGTTTAAAAAAATCCGCAAAAAATTGATAGGAAATCAAGCTGAAAACAAAATCAAAATAATATTCAGTAAAAAAATCAAACTATACAGAATAGATCTACAAATAAATCACACAAAAGTTTCGAAAGAAAACAATTCAGTCAGAAAATGAATCTTGGCAACACTGTATTAAAAGAAAACAAAAAGTCAGAAATCAAACATCAAAAATAAAATGAAATCGTAAAATTTGGTTGTAGAATTATCTAGAAATTAATTTAAAAAATCATTTTGAGACTTTGAATTTTCATCAAAAAATGCAAATCTGTTATTTCCCCATTGCAAGGCAACGATCCTGAGTTGTTATGGGGCTTGCAGTCATAATCAGGATCAATCTATATCTATAGGGTAGCCCATTTATAAGGTCAATAATTTTGAAAATGAAAAAAAAAAACACAGCAAAAATTTTAGAAACTTACTCTCCCCCTCCCCACAAACAAACAAATAGCACATGGGCAAAAGAGAAATTCAAGCTCTACAATTTTCATCCCTTGAATTTTTTTCGTAGTACTCTTAGTTTGGCCAGAAAATCCATGTTAATGGGAAATTTTCGAAGTTGATAATTTCAAAAATGAAACAACTTTTGATGGCAAAAATTTCGAAAACTGAGCCTCTTGGAAAAAAACTAATAGATCATCAGAAAAAGAGAATTGTAAGCGTTACAATTTTCATCCCTTGCATTTTTTTCGTAGCACCCTTAGTTGGGTCAGAAAATGAAATGTTTATGGCAAATTTACAAAGTCATGCTATTTTTTTTTCTTTATTTACAAAGCCATCGACTTTCTACGGATTTTCAGGCCAAACTAAGGGTGCTACGAAAAAAATGTAAGGAATAAAAATTGTAGAGTTCACAATTCTCTTTCTCCTACATTGTGATCGTTTTTTCCTAGGGTGCTTAGTTTTCGAGATTTTTGCAGTCAAAGTAATTTTTTTCCATTATCAAAACCATCTTCCTTATAAATGGACCATCCTATAGTTTCACGACATAACTCGGCAATAAATATGCCATATATTTGCAATCTACTCTCTTCTCCCCCGTTTCATACCGTTCAAAGTCGAAAAAATAGGAAATTAATGATTGCGACGTTGCCAATACTACAGAACAAATGATAAATTTCACACAATTTTAAATTCAAAGGCGATTAATCACTTTACAAATTTCTTATTCCAGGTGTAATCGATTCCAAATTAGTAATGCACCAGTTGACATGTAACGGTGTACTTGAAGGTATCCGTATCTGTCGTAAAGGTTTCCCCAACAGAATGGTCTACCCAGATTTCAAACTCCGGTAAGTTTTCAACAAATTCAATTTAAATTATACAATCGATAGATTTACTTATTTATACACATACGAAAACGAAAATCAAAATTCATCCCTACCCATTCCATTCATCACCATCTCATTGAAAATTTGGTCGAACGTGGAAATAAATGGAATTTTCTATTTTTCAAGATACTTGATTTTAGCACCGGCGATAATGTCTGCCGAACCTGATAATAAGGTCGCCGCAGCTAAATGTTTCCAAGAAGTGGGCTTAGATCCAGATAGCTATCGTATTGGTTTTACAAAGGCACGTAATAGTAAACCCTCCCCCCTTTTTACACCCTAATCACCTACCTGAATACCTTGACTTGACCCTGGATGGAAAAAACCCTATACGTTTTTCATATACTTATTAGTAAACCATAGCATGGATTTAGAGCCCGATTTTATAGCGTGGTTGTGTTTTGTTTTTCTTCATTGTGTATACCTATCACATTGTAATTTGATTATGTTGCGTGCAAAGATATAAAATCTTGGCACCAGCTGCTGTTGACCAATCTTCAGACGTGAAGAAAGCTGCCGCTGTTATTTTGGAAAATGTGAATTTAGATAGTGATCAATACCGTCTTGGTCATACTAAGGCATGTACCCTTGACATTCCCATTAGCGTAGTTTTTTTTTCATTTTAGAAATCGCTTCCCGAGTGAATTTTCCTCGCTTTCCGTCAAAAAAAAAGTAGTTAAACACTCTTCGAATCGAGTGCCCTGCTGTATTTTATTAGAATTTCGATATAAATAATGCTTACGAATCGTATCGTTTGATAGGACAATAAGATACGATAAGCTTGCGTATTTTGTCACCGTGTATTTCGATCATACCCACCGAGTACTGGGAATCGAATACAATGATTATTATGCTTTAATACGATGCTATTTGTTCTTGGTTTTTGCACGTTTGAAAAATGTTTTGTACACAGATATAGATTATTATATGCGCGAGGCGTTACCGATTGCATGGATCCGAGAGATGCTACCAAAGTTATATTAGACGGTATTAATGTGGATACTGACCAGTATCGTTTGGGACATACCAAGGTATTGATCAATAATTAAAGAAAAAAGATAACTTGGAAAATAAGATATTAAAAAAATATGTTTAAATCGGAGAGATCGAGGGATTAACCAGACAGGAATGAGAATCAGAATTACCAACACACCTTAAAATAGCTTCTAGTTCTAATCGACAGAAAAATTACTCGCTGGTGCTATCGGCCTTTTAACTAATCAAATAACACGGCTAGATTTCAAGTATAAGCAATTGCAATGGCGAGTGAGAAATTTATGAGGCTGCTATTACGTCAAGTGTTTATTTATACTTCGATTTCTCTCTATTGTTTTACGATCACTATAAAGTTAACGATTGGGGCATAAATCTAACTCATTTTTGGCATCATTGAAATATAAAAGAAGAAATTTAGATCATCGAGCTCTTTTGCCGATTAAATAAGTAAATCAGTTGTTGAGAGAAGGAGTGACATGAGGTGGATCGTGATCGGTATCCAAGTAAGTACTCGTATTATACGCTTTGATTTGGCAAACGGTATGTGCATGAAGTTTTGATGTGGAAGTCACCACCACTTTTTCACATCATTGAAGGGTATTAAATTTAATATTTTTATGGCCTTTTTGTACGGTTGGCAACGCTGTAGGCTGGATTCGGAGTTTTGGAGTTGGATTTTAGATGAGGAATAATATTTCGATACAGATGGGAAAATTGTACTTTGGTTGGCATTCGTTTTAACTGAACATTTTTCTAAATATCGAAGGGGAGGTTTGAAGCAAACCAGGGAGGAAGATAATTAACCAAATAAAATTGTATTTCAAATTGAGAAAAATATGTTCCATGATATCTAGACTTTTTTTTTTGACAAAAACACCACTTTTTTCCTTCCCACGAAAACAACTTGAATTCAATTCTGAAAAAATATCAGACAGAAGAAAATGGAGATATTCCCTTCTCTAAAAGGAAATTACTAATAATCCAAAATAAATTTCCTCGCAGAGTCTTCGAGAGTAGAAGTGAGCCCAGGACAAATGTTATTTTGCCTCCCCTCTCCAATTGAATTTTAATAATTCATAATTCATTTCAAGTTCTTCATTTCTTGGGTCCTCCGGAAAATCGAGGTCCAGAGCAAATTGCCCATTGCCCCTCACACTAAGGGCCTGCCTGCTTGGAATACGAAGAAAAAAACTTGAGGGATTTTTCAATTTTTCACTACTTTTTGATGACATTTCACATTTGAACGAAATCAGATACTTTTCCACTCAATTTCCCCATTTTCATTACTCGTTAGGTACTGTGTTTCAGATTGAAAATTTGAAGAGGTCTTTTCCAGAAAAATCGGAAAAAATTATACTTCAAAAGTGAAAATGAAAAATTGAGAAGTGTGAAATTTGAATTTGAAAGTTGGATCTCTGTTGAAAAGTTCCTTAACTGATTTTTTCAATTAAAAAAATTGGGGAAATTTTCATTTCAACTTGAGAAATGGAGAAAAATTATTTTGAACATAGATACATTTGATCAATTTTACTTCATCACCACCTCCCCACTCCTGAAAAGTATGGGCCAGTCAAAGAATTGAACAGAAAAAAATATTCTACCAGAATACAGAAATAAATTCAGCATTCATTCTCAAAACAAAAATGTCGAGGGAGAATCTTTGGCTGAAGGAATTCATGAAAATTCTTCAAATCTCAAAGAACACAATCCTCTTTCAAAATTAACAGAAATAAATTCGTACAATGAGAAAATCGATTCTCCAATTTTCATTCAAAATTTTTATTCGTATTTTCATTTTTTGAAAACTAATTGGCAAAAAACATTAAAAATTGACTTCTCCGAATTACAAAAAATGAAATAATATGTAAAATTCGTTAAAACTACTCAGACGAGACGAATTACGACAGGAAAAAATGTTATACCACCAAAACTTCGGGGTTTTATCTTTTTTTTTTTTTTTGAAAATTTTCGATTTTTTTGAGTGAGGAGGAGCAGGAAAAGAGAACGGGGATTCGAGATGAAAACCCCATCATGAGATTTTGTCTCGAATCCACAAGCACCAAAATTTACAAATTTTATCAAAAAAAAAAAAATCAATTCGACCCATAGAAATTATCAAGTCGTAAAACTCTGTCTTATCTAATTGGTAAATTTCTTTGATAAAAAAAATCATTGGCAATGGTCATACAGTGCAAATTACGTATTCGTGAAATTGCCAATATCGAATGATTACATTTCAATGTTACGATCGCAAGGCCAAATATTACATTAAAATCAACATCGCTGCAGAAGTATTAGGCAAAAAATTAAAAATATTGCGAATAATTCGAACGAAGCCAATTTATCAAAAACCAGTGTTACCGGATACGTCGGTTTAAAAATAACTTTCTTGAAATTGAATCTTAAACGATGAATTTTTTCAACCATGCAAAATCAGCATTGCCAACAAGGCTTGAAATTTAATACTTTGCCAAAAATCAAAATTTTTTCCAAAAAAATCAATCTGACATTTCAATTTCTCGAAAATCAGATGAAAAAGGAGAAATGTAAAATAAATCAGGAGCTTCGTTAGTGCGAGAAAATTACGCTTTTTTCTACAAACTGACTCGCGATGAGGCAAAAAACACTTATTAACTCGATAAAAATTTCGCACAAATAGGTATTCTTCAGAGCCGGAGTCTTGGGTCAGATGGAAGAAATCCGTGACGAACGTTTGAGCAAAATTATCAGCTGGATGCAAGGTTACATTCGTGGTTATCTTAGCCGCAAACAATACAAGAAATTACAAGAACAAAGGTACCAATCGAAGCCCAAAAACTGGTAAATTTTTCTTTTCAATATTAAACCTCTGCCTTTAATTCGATTCCAGATTAGCTCTAATCGTTGTCCAACGAAACTTGAGAAACTACTTGAAATTGAGAACATGGCCATGGTGGAAGATGTGGACTCGTGTAAAGCCATTGCTCAACGTACAAAACATGGAAGACGATTTACGGGTAAGATGAGGAAAAAAATCTAATAACGAATCGGTACAGTTCGGTTTATTTATAAAACGACATTTTTTTATCGGTTTATCGCGTTTATAATTCGTACTCGTATTATTTATAAACGCCCGATTCTAAATTAGTAAGTGCCCTGCCCCTACTTTTTTTTCTCAAATATTTCACCACCTACTCGCAGCCTACGTCACCCGATTCCCATAGTCGTCGGTGAACGCTGCCGGCTTTTCTCAAATCGTTTTGCGAACTGCATTAGTCATTAAGTTCGTGTCGTTAAGTGCATTAATAATTAATAATGGATTCCGATGTGCAGCGATTGGAAGAGGAAGTTGCTGCCACCAAGAGTGCTTTGGAAAAGGAAGAAAAATTAAGAAAGGAATTGGAAGCTTTGAACAGCAAATTGTTATCGGAGAAACAAAATTTGTTATCTTCGTTGGAAGGAGAAAAAGGAGAATTATCCAGCATCCAAGAACGATCTGCTAAATTACAAGCGCAAAAGGCTGATTTAGAATTACAATTACAGGTACGTTCAAGATTAATTTTCAATAAGTGCGAATCGTTTAATGGTTTTATTCAAAGGGGAAAATTCCAAGTGAAATTTTTTTCAAAAAAATTGAGAAATTATTTTATACGTGACTAACCCAAAAATTTAAAGATACTTTGGTACCATTTTAATTCGATCATGTTCAAAATTACAAGAATAACGTCAAAAAATTAATTCAATTTCATTCCAAAATTACTGAAAAATTTAAACCCCATTTTTTCTAAAAGCAGAATTCCACAACAATTAAAACATTCGAGACAAAAATCAACCTATTTTTTCTCAAGAGAAAAATCTATTCTCTGGCCAACTCGTTAAATCAATAAGACTATTTGTACAAATCAATCACCGAAGCTAATTACGTGTTCATCGTAGTGAAAAGAAAAACGCCCAAAGTGATTCTCCAGTTGCGACAAATCACCGTAGAAATTCCGAAATAAAAATAACTCGCGATGATGTCACTCTTCCTTAGTTCATAAATCATTTAACAGTGCTTTCGGACGTTTATATAATTCTAAGAAAACACGAGTTAATATAAGTCACTCCAGCATGTTCTGGTTATTTTTCCCTTCTGCAGTTTAATATAAATGTTTTCGTGCATGTTGAATCATCTTTGAAAATTCTCGATTTTGTATTCTCGGTAAAACATTATGGTATCGAGTGGGAGGTATATAAATTTATGTGAAATGAAATCAACACGTGAAACTTGCATAACGATTTTTCTAATTGGTGGTGTTTCAAGTGAACCAATGCTCACTTGGTTTACATGCACTGGCATCGAGCCACAGGTGACATTTTTACCTCGTATTAATCATAAGTAGATGAAAGGGTGAGATAGTGGAAGAAAAAAATATTTGAAATGGGTCACGTTTTGGTGGGTTAGTTTTATTTTGGATCAGTGTATAGATTTTGGGTCATTTTGATATTTTGATTAATTGCATTGCAATGTCTTTGGAAAGTGACTGTTCTGAAAACATTTTTTGATTCTATATTCGAATTTATCAAATTATTTGGAATTTAATAGGCACGAAAATTGAAAAAAAATTGATAATTTGAGTAAATTCGATCGATTAAATCAGCAAAGACAAAATCTAATATGGCATAGAACCACTTTGGACCATTCGAATCCACATTTTCAACCACAACGTATCAATATCCCAAAGAATTTCATATCAAAATAACGATTTTTTCCCATCAACTCAAACCGATCGATTTCTTGGCAATTCCAATCCAAAAATAACACATCGACGACGATACAATGTTATTTGGAATTGTTTATTTTCATCGCAACTTCATCGTTACAATTTAAACTGATTACTTTCTCGAACAAGTTCTGTTTTTTTGCATCTCGATGTTGGAATGTTTACCATCTGTTTGAGATGGTCAATTTGTTAAAAGTTGTGATGTTTTGCAAACCCACGCCACGCCCAATCCATATGCATTAAATCTTTCGATACGAGATGTAGATGTGGCGATGCCAAAAGTTCAAGTATTTGACATTAAATAATCAGAACGTATTTAATACGTATTTAACACGAAATGATCGAAGGCATGATATGGTCAAAATGTAGCTATTCAGGTAACGTTCGTCACCGTGTTAGGGTTCGTGACAGATGGGAAAGCATCCAAAATTTGATATTTATTAGCCTTCTTTTTTATTGTGGAATGTCCAAAAAATCGTGTTCTCGAAGCGTGATATCACTCTGGAATTGTTTCAAATTTAAAAATAGGATATGGCTTCGGTTTCGGTTTACATGCATGGAAATTACCGCCGATTCTTTTACCATTTGATCGTCTTTGGAGGTCTTTGAACTTGTAACGCGAATTATTCGAGAACGAGCGATGAATGAAGTCATTGAACATGTTTCATTATTCATTTAATCGTTTACCCTTTCATGCCTAGGGTAGATCTAATAGTAGAGATTTTCAATGCAATATTTAGACTGAAGTCAACTTAGAGCACAAGTTCATTTTCACCTCTATTAGATTTTATTATAATTAAAATTTTGAAAAAAAGTTGAAATTTTGAGGTAGCAATTCAGATCTTTTGAGGGCCTCACATGACCCGAAATTAAAATTTTTCATTCTGCTATAAAATAAAAAACAAGATGAAGACATAAGAGAATTTTCGATTTGAACTGAAAATTCACACAGGAAATCAGCTTTCAAAATTAACCAATGTTTTTTGAAAAATGACGATTACAGTCAATACTTCTGGAATGATTTTCCCCTTAATTTTCATTCTCTCTTCCCTCCAGTTCGATTCTTGATTAAATGTTTCAAATTTTTTCAAACAGGACACCCAAGACAGATTACAACAGGAAGAAGATGCCCGAAACCAATTGTTCCAACAAAAGAAGAAATTGGAACAAGAAAACTCTGGTCTCAAGAAAGATATCGAAGATCTCGAATTGGCCATGCAAAAGGTAAGTAACAAGCCATCTTCGAATTTGGGCTATTTGCACAATGTTAATGTACATTTTCATTCCTAAAGGGTGATCAAGACAAGGCCACCAAAGATCACCAGATCAGGAACTTGAACGATGAAATTGCCCACCAAGACGAACTCATCAACAAATTAAACAAAGAAAAGAAGATCCAAGGAGAAACCGTACAAAAGACTTCCGAAGAATTACAGGCTGCTGAAGATAAGATTAACCACTTGAACAAAGTTAAGACGAAATTGGAACAAACCTTGGATGAACTTGAAGACTCTCTTGAACGTGAAAAGAAATTGAGGTGAGTTGATGGTAAAACTTGTCGAATGGATAGCAAAATTACCCCCTCCCCTCCTCCATCCAATTACAAATTACAACAGGCATCAAGTAAATTACATAATGAACCGTCGTTTTTTCAATATTTACGGCAAACAAGTTATGCAATTTATTTAACACCTTTGAAAACTCCATCATTATTCACGGCGAATAAATTATGCAAATCATCTAACATATTTGAAATACTTGTTGACGAAACCACTTATCCAGGAATTAACATTTTCCATTTTTATTTTACACAGAGGCGACGTAGAAAAATCCAAGAGGAAAATTGAAGGAGACTTGAAATTGACCCAAGAAACTGTTACCGATTTAGAACGTAATAAGAAAGAATTGGAACAAACCATTGTCCGCAAAGACAAAGAAATCGCTTCGCTCACTGCCAAATTAGAAGACGAACAAGTCCTAGTCAGCAAACAACAAAAACAAATCAAAGAATTGCAAGCCCGTATTGAAGAATTAGAAGAAGAAGTCGAAGCCGAAAGACAAGCTCGTGCCAAGGCTGAAAAACAACGCGCCGATTTAGCCAGAGAATTAGAAGAATTGGGTGACAGACTCGAAGAAGCCGGTGGTGCTACCTCTGCTCAAATTGAACTCAACAAGAAACGTGAAGCTGAAATGAGCAAACTCAGACGTGACTTGGAAGAAGCCAACATCCAACACGAAGCCACTCTATCCAACTTGAGAAAGAAACACAATGACGCTGTTGCTGAAATGGGTGAACAAATCGACCAACTCAACAAACTGAAGACCAAGTAAGTCCTCGATCGGATTCTCAGTCCAAAAAATTGTCTTTGAAATTTCTGGGATATTAAACGGGTCAATATTTTTAGAGCTGAGCATCACGCCGCATATTTAGCAAATGATTTGAATAATACCAGAGCGGCTGTTGACCAAGTTCAAAGAGAGAAGGTATTTCGGAGTGTAGAACTTTGCATGTGTTAATGTGTATTTTGAGAAATAGACATGGTTCCTGAATTATACGTAGAATGAGTTTTGTGCATGAATTAACATGTTGTTTTGAGGACAGGAAATAGGAGGTCTTTCTAAAAGTGAAGAATAAAATCTCAAATCAAACAAGGGTTTTAAAAGAACACCTTGCGTAAAGTGTAGGGATCCCGTAATAATAATTACTCCATTCCATTTCAAACTTTAATTATTATATTTAAAATAACAGAGCTGAAAAAGAAAAATGCCAATACCTCTGCGAACTTAATGACTTACGTGCCAGCTTAGACCACATTACCAACGAAAAGGTATTTTGATAGGAAAAAGTTTCGCAGAAATTTATGCTTCCTTAAACAAAAGTGTTTCGCTACCAAAGCTACAGAGTTTTGTAGACATTTAGAAATTTGCCTATTGCTACGATTTTATTCAAAAAAAAATTTCATCGAGCTTTCCGCAGGTTTTTAGCTTATTTTTTCAAAATTCTTTCACGAGCTTTTAAGCAATTCAATTAATATAAAGTATATCGCTTTATCAATTTTCCAAAGACATAGGCTGTTGGAAGTATTTACATTGAAGCTACAAAGTAATTTAAAATTCAACTATATAACCCATTTAACAGTTTTCATCCCTGTAACATTATATATTTAGATCTTTGTTCGTTAATACTAATGCGATTTCTTTTGTAATCGTCGAATGATTTTTGTTTTTTTACCTTTAATAATTTTCCATCATTACCATCATCACATACCATCATCTTTCAATAAATAATCGACTTTTTAACAACTATTTTTTAATGCTTGATTAAATTAAAACTTACCACTTGCAATTCGAGCTGCTTCAAATCTTGCTAACTCTTTGGAATTTCATAGGCTGCCACCGAAAAGATCCTGAAACAAGTACAACACCAATTAGGTGAAACTCAGGGCAAATTAGACGAAACGAACCGTACATTGAATGACTTCGACGCCTCCAAAAAGAAATTGAGCATTGAAAACTCCGACTTATTGCGCCAATTAGAGGAAGCCGAATCTCAAGTATCTCAATTAAGCAAACTCAAGATCTCATTGGCTACTCAATTGGAAGACACGAAACGATTGGCGGATGAAGAATCACGCGTAAGTATCCAAATATCTCTTCTTTCTCTTGATATCATTCGATTTTAACCAAAAAATATTTTCTCAGGAACGTGCTACTTTACTCGGCAAATTCCGTAACTTGGAACATGAAATCGATAACATTCGCGAACACTTGGAAGAAGAAGCTGAAGCCAAGGCTGATATCCAAAGACAATTGAGCAAAGCCAACGCTGAAGTTCAATTATGGCGCACGAAATACGAATCTGAAGGTGTAGCCCGCATCGAAGAATTAGAAGAAGCCAAGTAAGTCCCCATTTCGTCAACTCATAACACTACCTATCAAACAACCATCTACTTTGTTATTCACTTCACAGACGTAAATTACAAGCCCGTCTTGCCGAAGCCGAAGAAACCATCGAATCATTGAACCAGAAAGTCATTGCTCTAGAAAAGACCAAACAAAGATTAGCCACCGAAGTTGAAGACTTGCAATTAGAAGTCGACAGAGCCACTGCCATCGCCAACGCCGCCGAAAAGAAAGCCAAAGCCATCGACAAGATCATTGGAGAATGGAAACTCAAAGTTGACGACCTCGCTGCTGAATTGGACGCTAGTCAGAAAGAATGCAGAAACTACTCCACCGAATTATTCAGACTTAAGGGAGCCTACGAAGAAGCCCAAGAACAACTCGAAAGCGTACGACGTGAAAACAAGAACTTGGCCGATGAAGTTAAAGATTTACTCGACCAAATTGGTGAAGGTGGACGTAACATTCACGAAATTGAAAAAGCCAGAAAGAGGTTGGAAGTTGAAAAGGATGAATTACAAGCTGCCCTAGAAGAAGCCGAAGCCGCTCTTGAACAAGAAGAAAACAAAGTCCTTCGTGCCCAATTAGAATTATCGCAAGTTAGACAAGAAATCGACAGAAGGATACAAGAGAAAGAAGAAGAATTCGAAAACACCAGAAAGAACCACCAAAGAGCATTAGATTCCATGCAAGCCAGTTTAGAAGCCGAAGCTAAAGGCAAAGCTGAAGCTTTACGTATGAAGAAGAAATTGGAAGCTGATATCAACGAATTGGAAATTGCTTTAGATCACGCCAACAAGGTATACCTATTGATATTTTTACCTGTTTTGTATAGCTCTTTTCATATTTTGCATTGTTACTAAATTCTATTATGATCTACAGGCCAACGCTGAAGCCCAAAAGAACATCAAACGCTACCAACAACAATTGAAGGATGTACAAACTGCCTTAGAAGAAGAACAAAGAGCACGTGAAGATGCCCGAGAACAACTTGGAATCTCCGAAAGACGCGCCAAAGCTCTACAAAACGAATTAGAAGAATCTAGAACATTATTAGAACAAGCCGACAGAGGCCGAAGACAAGCTGAACAAGAATTGAGCGACGCTCACGAACAATTGAACGAATTATCCGCCCAAGCTACTTCCATTTCAGCCGCCAAGAGGAAATTAGAAGGCGAATTACAAACCTTACATGTAAGTTACTATCTAAACCGAACCCTTCTCAAAACCAAACTCTTTCAATACTAATTATATCGCTTGTTTGTCAACAGTCTGACTTAGACGAATTATTAAACGAAGCTAAGAACTCCGAAGAGAAAGCCAAGAAAGCCATGGTAGATGCTGCTCGTTTAGCGGACGAATTAAGGGCTGAACAAGACCATGCTCAAACCCAAGAAAAATTAAGAAAAGCATTAGAAACACAAATTAAAGAATTGCAAATTAGATTAGATGAAGCTGAAAACAACGCACTGAAAGGAGGCAAGAAAGCCATCCAAAAATTAGAACAACGAGTACGTGATTTAGAAAATGAATTAGACGGTGAACAAAGGCGACACGCTGATGCTCAAAAGAACTTACGCAAAGCCGAAAGAAGAATTAAGGAATTAAGCTTCCAAGCTGAAGAAGACAGAAAGAACCACGAACGTATCCAAGATTTAGTTGATAAGTTACAACAGAAAATCAAGACTTACAAGAGACAGATAGAAGAAGCGGTAAGTTTTGCAGCAATCTCGTATCAGCATCGATTCTTCGAATGTCTCTAATACTAATTTACAATTGCAGGAAGAAATTGCCGCCTTGAACTTGGCCAAATTCAGAAAAGCTCAACAAGAATTAGAGGAAGCTGAAGAACGCGCTGATTTAGCCGAACAAGCCATCCAAAAATTGAGAACGAAAGGTAGATCTGGATCTACAGCAAGGGGGTCTAGCCCAATCGTAAGTATCTTATCAACATTCATACACCTATTCAATCATCTACATCGTTATTCTTCATTCATTCCTAATATCCTGATGCCATCATGATAAAATTCTTCCGAGTGGCTAATTCGAAATATACTATTTTTACAGTCACAAAAATCTCGTAAAATATCTGTGGAATAAGACTACTGCTGTTTGTAAGTTAATCGACTTTAATAGCAGATTCCCAATAACAGTCTTCAATACACAATTATTTACCCAAACACCCCTTATTTTTCCACGAATGAAATCCTATTCCTATTATGAAAATATTTACTACACACATTTCAGCGTTTCAATGAAGGATCAAAGAACATGATTTGTTGATTTATTATTTAAAATTTTCAGGCACATCGCCCACCAGTGAAGCCGCAGTTCGATGGATTAGCGTTCCCTCCTCGATTTGACCTTCACGACGATTTCTAAGACGTTGTCCATTGCATTCGAAGCTTTTATTTTAAAAACCCGTATTTATTAACATAATCATTTTACTATTATTTTGGAATCATGTGAAATGATCTTTGAGAATTGAACAATTTGGCATTTTATTTTTATATAACATCTCTTCTAGGCATCACGAACGCCAATGATATGTACTTCTATTTTTTAATAATGTTAATCGTTTAACATTTCAAAAATGTATATAAGTATAAGTTAAACTGTAAGTGGCTTCTTTGAGGGCTTCAGTAAACAGCACTAGTTATGTTAATCAGTAATAAATAATAGTATTTAATTATCGTGTTTCGTTTGTTCACTCGGTTTAGAAAAAAATGATCTAGCAGGTGGTGTTATTACCGAGTGTTTTTTAAGTATTCGATCGAAATTGTATTGAATAAGGAATTCAACCAACTTCGATAAATACTGAAGCAAGTAAGTACGTATTTACTTACACCGGTATGCAGTGTTCGACAAATTACGCGCTGTATAGCTATACTAGATTTTATTTCATTGTTGGAGCAATTGCTCTGCACTAAAAATGAATACTGAATATCACGTAGTCCAGTGCATTTGCACTAGCAATAATACAACACCAATATAGAAGAGTAGACGTAACTTGGTAAATGCTGTAATAGTGTACCTAAATGTATTGTACGTTCACTCGTTACAATTACAATTCTGAACGTTCACATTGAAACTGTTGTAAATGTAAGCCACAGGTCTTTACTTACTTCAAATATTAAGGATTGAAGAATTCGATGTTTCGTTGGAAGAGGTGTTGTATCTCCGTTGAAAATAAAACTGGAACGACGCACTTCGATCAAGATCACACGGATGAAAAAATTTTCAAGCATTCCGTAATATTTTCAATGCAAACTAGAACCACGATGGAGAACTGAAACCATTTATGAGCAAACTGAAACCACGGTACCGCACGGTACCAGTTTGTATTATAAAAGTTTCGAATTCGAACTTTCCAAAGGCTTTTTCAATGCAAAGTGGAACCAAGCTTTTTCTTGAGTGCTTATCATTGTGTAACTGAATCAAGCAGTGTTGTCCAATCAAAATATAAAAATAGTGATTTCCACAACTTGGTCAAGTTCAAGATAGGTACCTATAATAAAAAAATGAGAGGCAAACTTGCGAGTAAAAGATCTATCCCTTCATTGATGATTGTCAAAATTCTTTTTATTTCATTATGTTTCCGGTGGTTTTAGTTTGCATATTTTAAAAAAAAAACGCTTAAAAAGTTTGCGGTAGGTAACACTGACGCGTTGAGATTTTAAAAAATCTCGACTCATTTACTGATATTTTCCCGTCTTACTTTGGATTTAGTTTTGGTAAGGCGTCTATGATTAAATCCGATTTTAACAAACACATTTTGATTCCATCGCAGACAGAAAGTAAATAATTAGAACATTCAACCTTCAAGAAAGGAGTAAGAGAAACATGATCAACTTCGATGGTAACGAACAAGTTTAATTCTATCCCAGACAGAAAGTAAATAAATAGAAGGTTCAACCGTTCAACCTTTATTAAAGAATTGAGAGAAACATGATTCAATCCTATGAACCTTTGGCCCCTTCATCTCATCTTCGGTGTTGTGTACATGATTTGCTTTCTGTAGCAGCTCATCTAATCGTTGATTGCGAGATTCTAACAATTTCACCTGGTTTTGTAGGTAAGCAATACGCTCCTGCAAAATCATTTGTCGTAGTTCGTACGTTCGTATCGAGAACATTTTCCATCACATGATAAACTTTCCTATAAAAATTTAAAACTACCCACTTGACGGCAAATTTGCCGTATAGGGCAAATATCTTGTGATTTGCCAATAAATTTACCCTAAAAAATGACAGTTAATTTGCCTAAAATATTTGCCGTCCGTTAACGGTTGATTTATCGGTGGATTTTTTAAATTTGCCAATAAATTTACCAAAGGAAATTTGCCGAAAATATTTACCGGTCGATCGTCGGTTTTTTTTTTAAATGTCAACAAACTACACTGATTTTCGTAACAGCTGATCCAAAGTCGTAAACGT
>FIZU01056050.1:0-20018 GCA_900064475.1 Pseudococcus longispinus
GGAGGGAAAATAACATAACAACGTAAAAGTAGTGTTCCCACCGGTTTAGTGAGTATGTAACGCGGTGTTTTCATAGCATGTATGATGAAAATGTTATTTTAAGCAATTTCAACTATGTTTTGAACAACTTTTCTATTATTTTACCGACTTTCACTTCATTGTCACAAAGTTCGAAAGGGATTTAAACAATTTTTCTAGTATTTTGAACAATTTTCATTGCATTTTCGAAAAAAAGTAGTATTTGAAGTCATTTTATCGATTTGGAACAATTTTTAAAAATTACGAAAACTGGAACTTTTCTCTTTTTTTTCAAATGTTATGCAAATGATTTACATTTTTTTTTCGAAAATTGACCCGATGAATATTGCTGTTGAAAAAATTAAATCCGTGTCCCGTCCAATGACTCGAATCTGCTACTCGCTACATGTTACAGTAGTAATTGCTACTCCAAAGAATTGAAAAAATCGCAAATAAAATTTTTTGGAAGAGAATTATTGAAATATTGACCCTGCCATTGGAAATGTTGACAAATACACACTTACGGTTAGGTTACTAACTCACTGAATTGAAGGAGATATATTAGTTTATAACACACTGTATAAAATTCGTTGAAAAACAAGATTAGGTATGTGTTGTTGTTGATGTATAAAATTTGTTGAAATGCAGCTTAAAAACCATTTCAAATTACTTTTCAAATACTTTCGATTTTTCTACATTCTGATGAACGTTAATTTTTATTATAATTTTGTACATATTTTAATGATTTTTTATGCCATATTAAGAAATTGTCTACAAAATAAATCTAATCCTTTCGCTCGTTTCTTATTGCTCCGCAGATAAACCAGTAGAGAATAAGGTATACGCGAATGGTGACATTTGCCCAAAACCAGCAACAAATGGCGTCTCGAACGACCAAGTATACGAAATATCCGCCTTAAAACTAGCTAACCATACGGATATCGCGACGCCGCCCAAAAACAACTCTTTAATTATCGACAAAAGCACCAGTATACCAACTCATTTGGTGAAAAATGCTGTCAAAAAGAACCGACCCGATAAATCGGCCAAAACCGCAAATGGCAAAGCAACCGCCAATGGTAAAAATGAACCTGAGACGAAGAGATCGTACCAGAATGGTGTTGCTGACGGGATCACCGATGAAAGCGATGACCAAGACGTAAGCGTGGAAAAAGGCGAACTCGAAGCTAGCGAGAAAAGTGGCGAAAAACGAGACGAGCAGGATGTCGTTTTTATACAAGATGTCGGCTTCAATGTAAAAATCCAAAGCCCTGGAACCGAGGTTTTTGAAATTCAAGTAAGAATTATCTATCTTTTTTAGCGATGGTAATTGTATTTTTGGGGTATGAAATCTATTGAAAGTTTGATTGTTTTGATTAGGTTTCCAGTATGGAACTGGTCCAAGAAATCCATCAGTTATTGATGAACAGAGAAGATACGTGTCACAGGACGTGCTTTTCATTACAGTTGGATGGCAACACTCTGGATAATTTCGCCGAATTGAAGAGTATCGAAGGTCTCAAAGAAGGATCTGTTATCAAGGTATAGATCCTCGAGGCTTATGGGGTGAATGACGGTTCGCTCATTTGAATGTACTCGTATCCTAACCTAATATCAGTCTATTTATTCGATAAAATGATTATTTAAATGGGATTTTTTGGCAGGTTGTAGAAGAACCGTACACGATGCGCGAAGCCAGAATCCACGTGCGTCACGTTAGAGATTTATTAAAGTCTTTAGATCCGGCCGACGCTTACAACGGTGTAGACTGCAGTTCGTTGGCTTTTCTGAATGCAATCACCCAAGGTGACGTATTAGGTATGTTATTTGAAACCATGTTTGAAACTTGCCAGCCAACTATTTCGAATCTAATTAATCGATCAATGTGATTTTCCAGAGAAAAAGAAATCTCGCGTCGAAAGCGTCGATTGCACTCCTCCTTCTAATATAATGCCAAACAGTCGCGAACGACCTCTACTTCCTTTGCATCCGTTAGGTAAAGATTACAAAGGACCGCAATGTGTTAAAGTTAGTATTCGATAGACGATTATGTAAAATGACTCCTTCGGAGTGACATTCGATACAACTTTTTATAACGGTGAAAAATTACTCGTTTTTGTCCACTCAGGTTTTAACTACTTCCGGATGGAATCCGCCACCCGGCTTTAGAAAAATGCACGGAGATCTCTTGTATTTATACGCTATTACCTTAGAAGACAAACATTATCATATTACCGCCTGCACTCGCGGATTTTTCGTTAATCAGTACGTACTGTTGCGAGATGAGAAGTGAAGTGGTGCACATACGTCATCTCTTCGGTTCTTATCACCGATAATTTCATTTAATCGAGCAGAATGCGCCCGCAGATAAAAATTACCTACGTAGCGATAAAACTAAAGTGAATTTTAACGTGGTTTTTTTTCTAGGTCAACGGAAGAACAATTCGATCCGAAACCTTCGATTCCGCATCATCTTTATCATTCGTTGATCGAGCTTTTGAGTCAAATCAGCCCTTCGTTCAAACGTAACTTTTCGTATTTGCAGAAGAAACGTAATCAAAGGCATCCCTTCGAGAGAGTAGCTACACCGTATCAGCTGTATTCGTGGGCGTCGCCTAATATCGAACATACAGTCGATGCTATTCGTGCCGAAGATAGTAAGTACATGGTTGAGAGATTATAAAATGCCTCTGGAGAAATGATTCAAACGAAGGGCGATAGGTTTAAATTGTAGAGATTGGTTTCTCATTGGAAACATGGGTCAGTTTTTTTTGAAGTTCGAAAGGAAATTTGTTTCTTATTTATGATTTCGATACAAGATGTCTAAAATTTGAATCCCGAATAGATCTTTTAAGCCCTCCTCCCCTGTAATTTGGCTTCAAAGTTGAATAAATTTTTGAAAATTTGTGATTTTTTCTAAAAATAGTTATGAATAGTTTTACCCAAAGAAATCTTTTTTGTAGATTTTTTTTATTTCATGTTTCAAGGAGGCGCAAGAAAATTAGTTTTCTCGGATTTTTTCAGTTTCCCCAATTTTTTGATCAAGTTGTTTATATTTTGTTCATTCAAATGAACAAAAAAATTATTCCACATTTTTCTCATCTATCAATTTTTTTTTTTTTTTTAGAAAAATAGTTCTGACAATTTTTTGCTAAAAAATGAAACTTTCAAGCCTCCTTGGGAAGGGTGTCGTCGATCGGCAAAAAATTATCTCGAATAATTTTCCAGATTTTCCAATGTTCTAAAGATGAAACTTTTATGTCGAAAATTTTTTTATCATTTTCCAATTTTCCATAAGTTTTTTTTTTTTTTAGAAAAATGTTCAATTTATTAGTAATTATTCCTTATTATGTGTTAGTTTTTTTTGATATATCGATTTTTGCAAATTTGTAAGGCTTCTCGAAAAGTGCATTATTCAGCATTTTAGCATTTTTTTGATTTTTAAAATATCGCATTGTTTGTTTTCAAGTTAATTTTTGCAATTTCTATACCAAGCTGGATGGTATTTCCACAATTGAAACATTTTCTTAATTTTTGACGTTAATCATTATAAATTTTATTCGCCATAGTTTCCATAAATTGCATTTTTCTAACAAAATTTCACTGGGTAGCAAAAATTTGAAACATTTGTCTCAAAAATTAAGGAATTGGAAAAATAAATCTGGTAGAAATAACAAAATATCCTTATTCAATTTTAAGAGAAGATCAGCATTCGTCAGAAGTCAACTCAAAAATATCAATTTTGGTTTTAATTTCTTCATTTTTATCGATTTATTTCGAAATTTTGACTATCATTTTCGATTTTATTCATGGGAATTTTTAAATGTTGAAAATTTCAATTCATTACAAGCAATCGTAGCTTTTGATGAATTCAATTCAGAGTTCCTTTCATTTTTTTGATATTTAAAAGTTGGTTTTCATACCTTTCGTTTTATATTTCCAGCAAAAATTTTCCAATTTTAATTCTTTAGACATCGATTCTTGGTATCTATGGATTGTAATCGTTGGCAAAATTTTAAATGAAACAAAAGAACTTTAAATCTGTAGAAAATGAAAAAAATGCTTTTAAATGCATTTCCTTGAAAAGGAATTTAAACATGTAAAATTTGTGAAATTCATTTTTTTGGGTAAAACTATTCATATTGAATTGATTTTGATAAACATTTTTTCAAAATTTTTAAAATGTGTAATTTTGCAATTTTTGATCAAATGTGTGTTGGATGGGGGGGGGGGGGGGGGGGGGTTAGGATCAAATCCAGGAGCTCAATTTTTTGCTATGTTCTTTTGACGTCATGTAGTAACTTTTTTTGAACAGTTTTCTACAACTTTTCAAAAAAAAAAAGTAATTCTCAGAAAAGTAGAAGTACATACTTGGTGGTGGGCAAAGGTGGAATACTTCTTTGTTTCTCTAACTTTTATTTGAAAAAAGATTTGGACAAAAAATTTTCTTCTCTGCCAAATCCCCCCCCCCCCCCCCCCGCATCGTGAAAATAAAACTATGATATTAGTGCTTGTAAAATTTTAAGGTTTATTTGAAGAAAGTCGTTTGCTGAAATTTAATCAATTTCAATTTCTGTTCGGACATTGGGTGGTAATGTTGAAAAAATTTATTATTAGGTGGCTTTTTGTTGATTCATTGGCTGAGAATTTATTTATCAAACATCTCTAATTAGAACATTTATCTAGCATTTATTGCAATTAAACTTTGAATCAAAAAAATATTGCACCTAAATTCAACCCGAATAATGCTTCTCATATTTTAATTATTTTTCGGAGAATAAAACTATTTTTATCTATCCATTTATCTTATTATTAGACAAGTTGTGAAGTAATATCTCTGGATATTAAATTTACGCATTTTTTTGCCTAGCTTTTTCATCGAAACTCGGCTACGAAGAACACATACCAGGCCAAACCAGGGACTGGAATGAAGAACTGCAAACGACGCGAGAGCTTCCTCGTAAAAATCTTCCTGAAAGATTGCTCCGCGAGAGGGCTATTTTCAAAGTTCACAGTGATTTCGTAGCTGCGGCGACTCGAGGTGCTATGGCTGTCATCGATGGTAACGTTATGGCGATCAATCCAGGCGAAGAAGCTAAAATGCAGATGTTCATATGGAATAACATATTCTTTTCGTTGGGTTTCGACGTCAGAGACCACTACAAAGAATTAGGAGGAGATGCTGCTGCATTTATCGCTCCGGTAAGATTACTTAAATGATTTGCAAACTATTGATAATGGTTTCGACGAAGAGATTCTAATAACTTTTTTTTCGAAACAGAGAAACGACTTGCAAGGTGTAAGGGTCTATAATGCTGTTGATTTACAAGGCTTGTATACTCTCGGTACTGTAGTGATCGACTATCGCGGATATCGAGTTACTGCCCAGTCAATTATTCCCGGTATTTTAGAAAGAGAACAAGAACAATCGGTTGTATACGGATCGATCGATTTTGGCAAAACGGCCATAAGCCACGAACAATATATTATTCTGGTAAGAAATTGAGATGTAAAATATTCTACGACTTTAAAAATGAGTGTAAATTAATCGTGCGTTTCATTTTACAGCTCAGTAAGGCAGCTCAACATTTGAAAATCTTACCTCATAAAGTAATCAATGATAAAAACGAAGAAGTGGAATTGTGCTCGTCTGTAGAATGTAAAGGTATCATCGGTAACGATGGACGCCATTATATTTTAGATCTGCTCAGAACCTTCCCACCGGATGTGAATTTCCTTAAACGTAAGTCTACCTATCCTAGATTTTCTCTACGTAAAGTTAAATTTGTAATTTTTTTTATGAATTTCAATGCAGTTGAAGGAGAAGAACTTGGCAAGGAAGTACAAGCTTTGGGTTTCCCAATTCAGCATAAACACAAATTGTGTTGCTTGAGACAAGAGTTAATCGATGCGTTTGTTGAGTAAGTTGATGTCAAAATTGAGAACGGTGAGAAGTGTCCACGATGCGAATAACTAATTCTGGTTATTTTGTAGATCTAGATACGTGATGTTCATCAAGTACGCCGCAGCTCATTTACAACAAATAGGCTCGAAGAAAATTGAAGAAAAGGCCATTACTGCTCCCGAAACTGCAAAAGACGAAGAGAAACAGAAAAAGGTATGGATTTTTTTTTCTGATGAAATGTTTTGAAATAGTTGTATCGACTTTTTGCTAATGAAATATTGATTTATTTCTTGTAATCGAATCCTTTTTCCAAATTTGAAAATAATTGGGTCTCAAAATATTCATAGTCGAACGAATTGAAACAAGTTGGAATTTTTCATCAAATTTTAAGAAAATTGATAAATTTTTTCGAGATTGAAATAAAATTTTTGTTCATAAATTGATTCAATTTTTCTGATCGATTTGGCTTATCAGCTTTTTTGAAAACTTGAATTAAAGTCGAATAGTCGATTGGAACTTATGCTGGAAACTTTTTCAGAGAAATTTGAAAAGTTTGGAAATTGTTGTAAAAAGCTTCATTTAATCAGTACAATTTGGAAGAATGAGATTATTCGAATTTAAAATCGGTCTACATTTTGGAACATTTTTCATTAAAATCTTATTCACATATGTTAATTTACAGACGGCGGAAAAATCAAACGAAGTCAACGACGATGAAAAAATACCCGAAGAAACGTCTATTGAAACAGACGAAGCAAAGAAAATAGTCGAAAGTATAACCGATTCGATTACCAGCGGAGAAAAACAAGAATGTGAGTCAACCACTACCCTGACGAGTAACTGATTTACTTATACAAAATTCTATCTTTATCTACGTTAATTTTATAGTGGAAGAAAGCACAAAAGAAGTAGTGAAAAAAGCTGCTCTCGCAGTTGGATCATTAAAAGAAACCGAATTCGATGTGAGGTTCAATCCAGATGTATTTTCACCTGGTGTCCGGCACGTGAATCCGACCAGCGACCGATTCAAGAAAGAGAAGCAATTGGTCAAAGATGCTGCTAGTTTCTTGGTGCTTACCCAGATTCCATCGTATGTAAGTGTGCATCGACATATCTGTCTGAAAAACTATTTTTCAGTTTCCCTAAATTTAAATTCGTCTTGTTAATTTTCAATTTTTTATTTTTTCATAGATTCAAGAATGTTTGGATCATTCGATATCGCCTATGGATGGTGTAACGTTAGTCGAAAGTTTACACGCTCGCGGTATAAATATACGTTATTTGGGTAAAATTGTCGACAAACTGTCAATGGTCGAAGAATTAAATTATTTATACAGTATCGCGGTCAGCGAACTGGTTACCAGAGCAGCTAAACATATTTTCACCACGTACTTGCAAGTAAGCTACTCTTAATCTTTCGTCTTCTTATCCCGATTCGATACAGTTTTGCCAAGTGACCCCTCTCTCTTTTCGTTTTTTACAGAACACTGAAATGATGAGCTTAGCTACAGCGGTTAGTCATTTTTTGAACTGTTTATTATCCTCGTGCCCAGTACCACATCCTCAAACCAGCATGGAAGATGTAAGTTTTTTGTAATTTATATCATGTTTTCATTCTCTGCGAACGCGAATGATACCTTGACCGATAATATTATTTTTGTACGCAGCTCCACAGTAAATACGCCAAGCGAAGGAATAAACGAAAAGGTAGAATTAATCGTTTAATCGCCGTCGATAACAATCAATGGGCTAATTTAACGCCGAAATTGTTATGGGCTCAAATCAAATCCGAAATCAAAGCTTATTACGATTGGGAACTGAATGCCGATAATGTCGAATCCGCTTGTACTCAATATTCGCTGCAAAGAATATCGTTATTGAGGTATTTATCTGTTTCGACTTTTTATTATGGTTTTTATCATGATTTTTCGTTTGTCTAAAGTGCTCGTTTGGTTGTAGATCGTTTTGTATGAAAAATGGTATACAGATTTTACTCAGAGAATACAATTTCGACGCGAAGAACAGGTTGACGTTTTTCGAAGAAGATGTCGTCAGTATTTTCCCAGTCGTGAAACACATCAATCCGAGGGTAAGTTTATCAAAGCATATTTCCAGGAATTCTCACTGTAATTGACTTTCAATTGTCGCCGGCTTGAAAATTTTATTTCGAAAAAACTGTCTCAAAAATACGTGAACTTGCATAAATTCGTTTTAAAAAATGTAAAAATGCGTTTAACTATAAAAAAATCTTATAAAATTATTAAAATATATTCAAAATGTTCAGAAAAATTTTCAAAATATTGTTAAAATGGATTGAAAAGTTTAAAATCTTTCAAAATTATTTTCACTTCTTTTTAACCAAGTTTGCTAGGGATTGATAAATTTTTCTTGAATTTCGATGAATTTTGATCACGTTTTCAAAAAATTGAACGTTATTAAGCAATTTTATCGATCTTGAATATTCTGTAACTTTTTATTCTAGATTTTAACACACACATATTTTACATAGTAGGTACTAAAAATTTTTACGATGTTTTTATCAATTTTGATGTTATTCTGAACAACTTCATCATATTTTTGTAAAATTTTTATATTTTTAACAATTTTCCAACGTTTTCAAATAAGTTGAAAATTTTTTCAACATTTTGAATGATTTTCGTGATTTTCTAAGCCATTTTTATGGATGAAATTTCCTCAGTCTTTACCGTATTTTTGCCAGAATGATGGTGCTTTAGTAAATGGTGGTTGGAGGTAGAAGGTAAAATTTGTAATTAAATTCCCTATTAATTACGTAACTTATTTACTCCTGTTGAATTACTTTTTGAAGTAATGAAACATTTTCAAAAACCTAAATGGATTCATTTTTAAGAAAATTTGAATTTAAATTAGCATAATATTTATATTTTTTGGCGTTGGCTTCAAAATTTTTAAAATTATTAGTGTTTTTTGGGAACAAAAAATCGTTCAAAAATGTTGGTGATTTGGAAAAGAAAGAGATGGGCAACTGACTGCCAGAGTTCTAATTTATCTTCATCAAGTATCAATTTTTTGAAATTTGAGGCCAATATTACAAAAGAAAATATAAGCTCGATGACATCTTATTCTACAACAAACAATTTTTATTACTCTTTGATTTCTCACCCCTCAAAATCTATCGAAATTCGTCATCCAGCTCGATATTAAATTTTAACCCAGTGTAATTTTCAATTTTTCCAGGCCAGCGACGCGTACAACTTTTACACAACGGGCCAAAATAAAATCCAACACGGATACTTGAAAGAAGGCTACGAATTGATCAGCGAAGCGTTGAACTTACTGAACAACGTGTACGGAGCGATGCATCCGGAAATAGCGCAATGTCTGAGGATGCTAGCCAGATTAAATTACATAATGGGCGATCACGCCGAAGCAATGTCTTTCCAACAAAAAGCTGTGTTAATGTCTGAAAGAGTAAACGGTATCGATCATCCGTCTACGATTACCGAATATGTAAGTAGCCAATGATTCCATTGAAAATAAATTATACGTGATTGGCGACCACTAAGAAAAATATTTTCGCTGTTTCAGACCCATTTGGCTCTATATTGTTTCGCCAACAGTCAAATTATCACCGCTTTGAAGTTACTGTATCGCGCTAGGTACTTAATGTTGTTGACGTGCGGTGAAAATCACCCCGAAGTTGCCTTATTAGATGTAAGTATCGAGTAAAAAATCGAATGAAATCTCATCGACAGCACTAATTCAAATATTTTCATTTTTCGCAGAGTAATATTAGTTTAATTTTGCACGCGGTCGGAGAATACGATCTATCGGTGAAATTCTTGGAAAGTTCGCTATCGCTTAATATACGTTTCTATGGTAAGAAATCGCTCAAAGTAGCCGTCAACTATCATCTCCTCGCCAGAACATTGAGCTGTATGGGTGATTTCCGACAAGCTTTGCAGAATGAGAAAGAAACATACGCAATTTATAAGCATCAGGTAAATTAAGTGGATCTTTGATATCGTAATGTTAGCCTATAATGCGATCCAAAGGAAATTCTAAATTTTGTACTTATATTTCATAGTTGGGCGAAAATCACGATAAAACTAAAGAATCGTCCGAATGCCTGCGTCATCTTACGCACCAGGCGGTTATACTGCAGAAGAAAATGAACGAGATATGTACGGGTAAGAGTGGAATTACCTTGCCACCGATCCAAATTCAACCTCCGTCTATGGGCAATGTGCTCGATATGCTCAATGCAATCAATGGTATACTGTTTGTTCAAATAAGGTGAGTTGATTTTTCATTTTCTTATTTTTTTTCTTGGTCAGTCATCTTTAGAAAATAACCACCTCACATTGAAAATCGTTTGTCAACAGCTCGCAGGATATCGAAAATTTCAAAGCGGAAATGGAGAAGCAAGCTAACGCGGTTAGTTTGGATTCAAGGAAACAGAAAAGTATTGAAGAAAAGGTCGAACTCTGAAGAAGAAACTGATAAAATGTTGGAATTAAATTGAAATCAATTTATATTTTACGTGTCGCCTCGAATCGAGCGATTTGTAGATGAAAAATTTTGTAGAGGTTCAGCATTTAGTTTAGTCCATTCTTTTTTGTGTTTCTGTATTGTTGATTTTTTTTTTGTTTAGAATATCGTTGGATGAAATATAATTATTTCTTTTTTCATAAGTCCTCTTAATTAGTCTGAATTTATATCAAAAATGTGGTAGTCATTTAATAACGTAGTAGTGATAGTCTGAGAACCATTTCTGTTTTATTTTCCTTTTAGTTTGCACGTTGGAGTTATCGTGATAGTTTCCCTTTTTTATGTTTAAGTGTTTTTATCGTTGTGTTTTCTTTTTCTTTTTTTTGTTTTAACGATGAATTTTTTTCTTTTTTTAAAAACGCTTATTTTATATAAAAAAAAAGAGATTTTAATCAAAATTTTAAATCGATGCGTAGAAATAGATTAATCAGCTATTTTTAAAATCACGAATCCGCGTACGCGTACGTGTAACTGACCTGGCATATTGCCTAACGTGTAATGTCGAATTGCGATCATATTTTACTGTACGAATTTCCCCGTGTCTTTTTTTTCTCTCCTTTTTTTGTTTGTTTTATACATACTTTAGTTCGTGATGGCGAAACAAAAGACTTATTAATGTAGTTACGTATTTTTTTAAGGAAGCAGTGGTGGAATTTTAATTAATTGCTCGTTTAGTTGTGTAAGAAGTTTAATACTTAATTTATCATAGTACAGTATACGTGCTCTGTAGCCTTTCGTAGTGTAGGTAGTGTTACCAAAAATGTAATAGGTTATTTATTAACGCGTATTTATCGCATTTAGTTATCCGGTAATGTTTTTTCCTATTTCTATGGTTTATAGTTTTCTTTTTCCTATCGCTGTTTTGTTTACTTAATACGTTTTATGTAGGCCTAGGTTTTGTAGTGAGATGCTTTTTTTAAAATATGTAAATTCGTGCAGTAAGACGAAGTTCTGGCTCAAATTAATATTAAGCTAGAAAGTGATATTTGTGTCAGGCGATCGAATTATATTCGAGATTGTATGGACGTTTAGATCATAAGAATAGGTGCTTTAATTACTTTTATACAAATTGATTTTTTCGTGTGGCCTGTTTAATGCTGTTCATATCGCTTATCCGCCACTGTACGTTTAGAAACAAAAAAAAAACCAAACGTCATTTTGACTGACATGTGAGAGAGTTTGCCTAAATGCCCTGTACGATGTTTTATTATTATATCGGTTTCATATTAAAGTGATTTTTGACTATAATGAAATAATAGTGATACAAGTGAATTTTTTTCGTATGAGTAATCTGTACGAAATTCGTTAAATTTTTTTTTTTTGGTTTTTCACTTACGTACTGCCTGAACGAAACGTAAATTTGTGCTGATTATTAGTCATGTTGATTATGATAGTTGTTTATTATTCAAAATGTTGATGGTTCATTGTTAATATGTTTTGTTTTGTAACGAAATTGTAAAAAAGTAAAAAAATATAAAAATAGATCAGTTCGTTTCAATGTTTGTTTTGTTTCGTTTGAAGCTTTGATTTTAATAATGAAGCGATTTTGTTGAGGTGAGTTTTTCCATGTTATGTGACGTGTGATGAAAAAAATCTGGTAAAAATAGAAAAATACTGAATTTAAAAGGTTAAACCGATCTCTTTGGTTTTAGTGCTGAGCTGTAAATCAACGTAACAGAATTTATTCAGATCTCGAAGTACGTTGTGTAATTTCCAAGATGCATTTTTTCCGCAATTTTTGGATCTTGATTCAACCAGCGATGGAAGTGCTTTCAATTTTAAAATACGAATAGATAAAAAAATCATCGGAAAGAAATTGTTCGGTTTTCGAAAAGCTGCTCATTCCCATGATTAAAAATAAGCTTTCCCTTCAATTTTGAAAATAGGCAATATTGTCAATGGTGCCTGAATTTTTTCGGTAGAAATGTATACTTGAATCAATTTATTTTAATTTCCAAATTTTTTCCAATTTTCAAGTTTAATTCAAATTTTCAAAAAAATTTCAACTGTTATCCCATAAAATTTCTCGTTCAAATTTCAAAATTTTTGCTAGAAATTTTCTAAAAACATTTCAATTTATGTAGGTTTTTTTGTTAAGTATCCAATTTGAATTTTATAAACTTTCTCATTTTTCAGTTCCAATTAGTAAATTTTCGTAGGAAAAGGTCCCACTTTGACATATTTGGCCACCCATCGGAAAAGGTCCCACTTTAACATATTCGGCCATTCTATTGGAAAAAGGCACTTTTTTTTTTGTAAAATGGGACCTTTTCGATGGAAGGTCAGAATTTTCAACTTTTTTACAATTTTCAACACTTGGTATAAATTTTGTGAAATCTTAGGTATCAATCACTATTTTTCCACATTTTCATGTAATTTAAATTTTCTTCAACCTTTAAATTTTTATTTCAGATTTGGAAGTTGTTGTGTAGTGTGCCTGGAGTAAAAATATTTTTTCACGACCTCCAGCTCCTCCTGTTTACGTTACACGCTCCACTCCTTTTTTTGTCGTCTTTTCATGAATTTTTTATTTCAAACATGGTAATGGAAAATTTTGTCCTTTTGCACATCGTTAGGTAGGTACCTATTGTACGAGTAATAGTGCGTCTAGAATAAAATTTCCAGCAAAATCTGAGATTAATTTTTCAAGTGGTGTAACTTTCATTTTCCAAGAAACCACCCTTTTGTATTAGAAAATGACCATGTTTTGTCAAAAAATCGATACGCATCCAAATGAATTACAGATTTTGATTATTCAGCCCAAAAATTGTCCCGGTATGTAGTTGAAGGAGTTTTATGATCATGATAATTTAGCTCAAAAATTGTTCTGGTTAGGGAACACTGCCTTCCAACCAGAGATGCAGCTACCCAAACTACCTAAATGTATGTGTGTTTGCCAACCCCAAGATTTGAAGGGGTGGGCTACGTTATGCACCAGTCCTGATAATTTTTACAGAATGTTGTCACTCTGCCAGTCTCCGCTGACAATATAGGTAGTTAACATTTTTTGAAGTTTTCTTGCAGAACTTTTTAACCTCTACAAAATAAGTTATATTCATGTTTTGCCTAACTTTGAAATTGAAGGAGCTACAATGATTTGAAAATTAATGTGCTTCATAACCCCTTCAATTTCCAAGTAAGACAAAATTTTGTAATAAGACCATTTTTTTGAGGTCTACAAAATGTGATAATGATATTTTGCATAACTCTAAAATTGAAGGAACTACAACTATTTGAAAGATGAAAAACTCTCATGCAGCAAATGTGTTGGAAAAACTGATTTTCTCATTGTAAATTTCATGATAAGTCTTCAACAATCGAAAAGTTTCACTTCAGATGAGTTTTTACACCGAAATTCAAATTTTGGAAAAAAAACGAGGTTCACAGAATTGAAAACTGTATATGACTTTTTTATGTGTCTTTTCAAATGCTGTTAAAAAGGTTATTTACGATTTTCACATAACTGCAATATTCAAGGCGGTAGAGGTATTTGAAAATTTTAATCGCGAATGACTCGAAAACCGGTTCACCGATTTTTCTCGAATTCAATAGGGTTCTATTCCCAGAGATACTTGATCTTTCATAAAAATTTCATTTCATTTGGTCAATTATTACGAGACTTATCGTCTGGACAATACTTTAGGCATACCGTCAGATCCATTTCAATAGCTGATTTTTCGATTCTCGAAAATCAGGTAAAAGAAGCATAAGCTTCTTGAAATTAATTTTTTTCTTGGCAAAAATTATTCAAAATGGTCTACCAAGTTTTCAATTTTAGAGTTGAGCAAAATATTATTATCACATTTTGTAGAACCTCAAAAACTCAACAAAAAATGGTCTTAAAAAATGTTGTCTAACTTGAAAATTGAAAGAGTTATAAGGCTTATTAATTTTCAAATCATTGCAGTTCCTTCAAATTGAAAGTTAAGCAAAACACGAATATAGCTCATTTTGTAGAGCTTAAAAAGTTCTACAAAAAAGTTGAAATTTTTTTTATTCTATCTATATTATCAAGAGTTACAATATTCTGGAAAAATTATCATGACTAGAGCATAATTTTGTCCCTTCAAATCTTGGGGTCGGTAAACATGCATACACTTACGTATTTTGAGTAGCTGTACCTCTGACTTGAAGGCGGTGCACTCCTATCAGAACATCCTGTACTTGAGCCCATTTCGAGCTTAAAAATATTCATTTTCTGGGCACCGCACCAACTACAGACAAACTGACAGCAGCGATGAATTCCCTGGGTTCAAAAGCTCCCTACTCGGTACTATTCCAAAAACCATTTTTCATCTTTGATTCAGTTTTTTTTTTTTTTTTTTTTGAAAAATGAAGATTTATGCGTTTTTCAAGTTTTCAAAAAACCGAATAAATCGAGGCCGCGACCACGAATCTGTTATTAATTTTTCACATACACCTCTCAATCCCGAAGAAACCCAGAATCGGCTCTTTTGGATTTAACTATATTTTATCAACGAAGCTGTACCCAGTCAAATGGATGTCTGATTCGTTCACCATCACTCATCAGAGATCTCAAATTAGTCAGAAAAACATTCAAAACTTTGTTATAAGCTATTTTTTCAAAAAATGTAAATTTTCCAGTATTCGATACAGAATTTGAATCTAATACGTGCACGCACAATTTCAAGTGTTTAAAAAGCACTCTATTACTTGAAAGGCGAAAAATTCTTAGTGAGAAAATAAATAGATATTCATATTTTCAAATTAAATTAGAGTATACCAAGTAATTTCTTTCATGAATCCTGATAATCTGCCTAGTTCCATAACTCCTATTGAAATTTCCACGTTAACGTCCAAGAATAGCCGAGTGTCAAAAAAAAGCAACGAATATATTTCGAGAAGTAAAACATCCCAAAAACCAAAGTTCACTCTCTTAACTACTTACGAACTCCAAAGTTCACGAAGTTTCGTGATCTGGTTTCAACTTTTATGGATCCAGCAAATTGAATTTTTCCAGTCAACTACATAGTTTTTCCTTGGCGAGCGAATGAAGATATTAATTATTTTCCAGCGGGTTGCTAATGCCATAATTCGTAAAAAAGATATGGCTCTCGAGAGAACGCCTTATATCTCCACAGGTGATTATAAAAAAAAAGGTCAACTCAAACTTGTACGTACGTACGTACGTACGTAAAATTTACACAGCAACGACGGATGCGGATTTAAGCCGAGTTTAATTTTTCCACTCCATTTCATCTACATACTTAGCGGTTTCTTAATTATCATTTTTTTCTTTATTACAAATTGAAATGAACCCCTGGATCTTTTGTGCTTAAAAAATTAAAATTCCGCAAAGGCGATAAAAAACATTTCCAGAAGCGACAATGCGGGAATTAAAAGGGACGCGGAAATTTAAAAATCAAGTAATAAATCTGTTAATAAATTAAAAACAGAATAAAGGTAATCCTGCGAAGTCGTTTAATTGCGGAGTCTACGCGCCGCATAAATAATTCGTAATATGGAATGCCTGCGACAACAATTTAAAGGGATTTTTACCCATTCCCTTTCTTACAGTTTTATTTAATGTATGTCGACTATTTTTTAAATTTACATTTCGATGTTTATTTACCGACCATATTTTCGCCGTATTATTATTTTTTCTCTCCCGCCAGCCAACCAACCAACACCTAGAAATCGTGTCTTTTGGGGCTTTCTGCCTTTTTTCCGCAGCAATTTACCTACCTGCGAAATACCTACATTTTTTAAATTTATATTAATTTGGGTTTTGTGGCTAGCGAAGGTTTTTTTTTCCTGCAGAAATCCAACGAATAATACTACACAAACGTATATTCTCACACCTACCTAAAGTCACTTATTTGCATAATTATTCGTTTTTAAAAATCATGACGTAGTAAATTTTTTTTATTATGCATTCGGCTTATCGGTAAAATATTTTTAAGTGTGAGCTTCGTATACCAAATGGACATTTATACATTATTAAAGTCGCAATACCGTGCACAAGAAGTAAAATGTGTAGTTTGAAATGAAATTACGACTTACAAGTATTATCAACCTCGTACTTTTAGGTAGAGGTAAACTTAAGAAATTGTCATAGAAAGTACACATCGCACATCCGGAGTAAACGGGTTATAACTCAAAAAAACGTTATTATTGATATTATTTTTTTTGCTTCTTTGTACCCAACGATAACATTTTTTCGAAATTTCAACTCCCCCCTCCCCCCCATAATCGGCAACAATATATTTCAAATTCGAGAGATGTTGAAAGTAATTGGCAGTAATGAAACCATATTTCAAAAAAAATGTTAATTGGTTGCTTGTACTTAGTGATGTTCCTTGAAAAGTAATGAAACGAAAAGTACTTTCTCTTTTCATAAAAAGTGAAAAGAAAAGCGTGCCCTGGAAAACTGAAAAGTTGACTTTTCAGTGTTTACGTACATATTCGAAGATTTATTGAAGCCAAAGTCTGACAAAATGTGTCAAAGACAATGGAAATCTGAAAATTTTTTCAAGTCCAAAAAAGTCTGACATAAGTAATGCCCAAAAGTTAAGTCTGACAAAATGTTCAAGTCAATAAAAATCTGAAAAATTTTCCAAATCCAAAAAAGTCTGACATAATGTCTAAAAGCCAATGGAAATCTGAAAATTCAGACAAAATGTATCAAAATCAGTGGAAATCTAAGAATTTTCCAAGTCCAAAAAAGTCTAACAGTATGTCTAAAAGTCAGCGTGACGAAATTTCGTGACGGAGTTTTGTCAGTTTTTCCGTGAGATTACCCATAGCAAAAACATATCCTATGCTAATAGTATACTCAGGTCCCTGAGAAACATTTTGAAGGATTTGTTAAATTTATAAACTTTAAAATTCTCAATAACTCCTTCAATATGAAAGATAAGCAAAATTTGTACATAAATAATCTTGTAGATTTTAATATTTTCTAGAAGATGACTCATACTCAATTTTTCTCTAGCTCTCATATTTAATGACTTATAGACCGATAAAAATTTCAAACCGCTATTGTCCCTACAATATAATAGCTAGGTCAAAAAAGAAAATAATAAAATTTAAAGTTCAAAGTATTTAATACTCACTGATATAAAGAAATTTCAATCTGAACGTCGTAATTCTGGAGTTAATTTCGATTTCCGTCGTCAACGTACTTATTTGAGTTGAACTTTATGAATAAAGTGGTAGGTAAGCCTACATGTTTTTTTTATCATCTTGATTCCGGTTCCTTTTCTGCAAATATATAAACCAGAATAGCGAATCAAGGAAAGTTGATAGAATTATTTCTAATTAACCATATTAATGTGAAACTTGCTCCAAGTAATCTGTAAATAATTCATAAATTCATCGAGTAGGTATCATGCCAGCAGATTTTCTTTTAGTAGGGAAAAGCTCCTTTAGAATTTTAATCTGTCAACTTTCGCTTTGCGATGTGACACTATAAAAGTTAGCATTTCGTTCACCTTTGTCGATGTATAGGTATACTACCTAAGGTACAGTATACACAATGGCAAAGTTGAACTTTTTCCTCAAATACAGAAACGCTACAAGGAGATTTAAAATTCTAGACACTCGAATGCCAACGCGGTGCGTATAAAAAGTCAAAAAAGTCACGCAAAGAGGTATGCTAATAAGCTTGATTGTAAATTAAGACAGGGCGAAAATTTCCACAGCGTTGTAATTTGACAAAAATTTACCAAAAGAATACATTTTGCGAGATATCTGCTTCACGTTCTCCATCATTGGGGCGCGTCTGTGTGTTGATTTAATGCGCCATATACCCCAGAAAACGTAACGATCTCGCATGCCGGGGGAAAAACGAACGAAAGAAAAAAACAAAAACATGGCAATGTTTTTACGTGATTACAACTCTTATTCAAGTAAAAAATAGGCTTCAATGTCGCCAGGCAAAATTATTAAATTTTTTATTACGACTTCACCCGCTGTAGCGACAATAATAATAAAAATTCTCGTATTAATAATCATAAATTGAAATATATTCATATTTCAAAGTGCCTATATTTTCAAGCTAGATTGCCTGCTGGAAAAAACATCGGCGATATTTTTCAAGGTGTGTATTATAGCTTGAAAAATAAGTAGCAGAAATATGGCAGATCATATCCGCTACATCAACTTTTACATTCGTCTACATTTCACTAAAATATACGTATTACGTATAGGGGTAGTAGCTAGGTACATGCCTACTTTTTACCCAACGTATCAATTTGAATAGTCTATCCGATGATTTTCCCCATTATTATATTTTTTTACAAATGTATTTTCTCGTCGTTCTTGTCAAGGGAAAAAATCAGCTCGCTTATATCGTGGCCAAGGGATGGATATGAAATTTGTTTTATGATGTCAAAAGTCCATGTTTTCTTATACATATGTACTTATTTATCTGTTCGTTTCTCGACTATTTTTTTTTTTTTATTTGTCGTATGTCTGTGTGATGTATATAATGACGTAAACGCTTTGATAACAAGTATACTAGAATTGGAAAAAGAATAAATCTACAAATGAAAATAAAGATTTTGCGAAGTAAAGATGTGAATAATGAGATAAAGCTAGCATCAATTTTAATCTACCCTGTCCCTGCTTCAGTGACCTATTTCCAGAACCCCCACCTTGATGCCTATTCAATCCATTTCAAAGTTTTGGGATTATTTATGAAACTCCGGCAAAAATCAAAATCATTATTTCTATAAAATTGTTTAGAAATGTCAAGAAACGAAATTGTTTAAAATTTTTGAACGATTACCTCGATCTATTAAATTGGATAACGAACAATTCCTTTTTTTGTTCGATCAAACATCAAATTATGAGTGATGAAAATAAAAAGCTGAAATACTCTTAGTACCTACACATCAGGTTCAGTTATCACTGAAGGAAGAAGGGGAAGGAGGGGTATTACACACAAAATTCGTAAAAAAGTTGACACATTTTGTGATTTCGGTGAAATTTTGCCGAAAAATTATAAAATTAACTACCTACTTAAGTACTCTTTAAAAAATTTTGAAAATTTGTTGAATTATTTTTTAAAAACTTTTTGAATTAAAAAAAATTGCTGATGATCACACTTTAGAGTGGTGTAACTAGAAATTTTTTTGAACATTGTTGCAAATTTCTATAAAATATTTGCAAAAGTTGTTCAGATTTTTTCGAAAACAATCAAAACAATTATTTGTCAAAAAAATTGTTTTTTAAAATTTTAAATCAATTTTTTGAATATTTTTTAAAAATATTTCAACAATTTGTACTTGGACTGAAAATTTTAAAAGATGTTCATTACATTTTTTCAATCTTTTTTTCATTAGGTATCTAAATTCAGTTTTAAAATTTTGATGATAATTTTATGGTATCTACCTATTTTACTAGGTACCTATATATATAGTTATGCGTTTCCCAACATCTGGGCCAACAGACGGGTTATTTCTCCATAACAAGTGGGCCACCTCACTTCTGGGCCATGGCTGAGCACAAACGGGTTAATCTTACATAACAAGTGGGCCAGTTTCAGCCACCCTGTTTCACAAACTTCCACCAGAGGGCGCACCACTTAGAAATCGAGTCG
>FIZU01056057.1:0-25793 GCA_900064475.1 Pseudococcus longispinus
AGACAAGACATATCCATGTACCAATATGTCCGCTTGAAGAGTGGATCTATCTTTGTTTTCTCATTGGATGGGATAATAGAAATTTAAGAATAATTTCTGATAGAGGAATAATTAAGATGGGATCCGGCAAAAAATTGGAAATAATGTTTTGTCCAAATATTTTGTTCAAAATTGTCATATTTTGGTCAAAATTGTGATTTTGAAGTAGAAATTGTCATTTCAAGGTAGAAAGTGTCAATTTTGGTCAAAACCCCCGCTTTTCATCAATTGTTTTTATTTTGTCCAAATTGTGAAGTTTTAATCAGAATTGTCATTTCAAGGTAAAAATCATTATTTTTAGTCCAAACTGCCATTTTTCTGTCAATATCGTCATATTTTGGTCAAAATTGTCATATTTTGGTCAAAAGTGTGATTTCGAAGTAGAAATTGTAATTTCAAGGTAGAAAATGTAAATTTTGGTTAATTTTTTTTATACATAAGAACGTAATCAAACAAAGAAAATTCAACGACACCAATAGAAAAATCGTTGTCAAGGATAATAATATGTTCAACCGCAAAGGTTTAGCTGTCGATTGGTATAGTTAAAATTTACATCGGACGGACGAAGAAATCAGTACTATTTCAATCGTCAGTTTGAAATTATTCAACTCGCGAAAACCTCTCATTTTGCGAAGAAAATAGCAATCCTCGATCAATCGTTGTCAATCCTCATGCTGGGTATGATTTACACAGAAGCGAATCAACTACACCAGGTGAATTTATCGAATAGTATTTACAGGTATACGTATGTATTCCATGGATGGAAGATACCGAACGACTTTCGTTTCAACTGATTTACATTGGCCGGGTAGGCTATCGATCGATTTCCTCACGAGCAAATTATATTAGTGTAATTCGTTTCTCGGCAAAACAGAAGAGGTAAATTTTGATGGCACAGAACGTCAAGTCATGGGTATTTCAAAAATCATCCGTCCTTATGGCCTGGCTTTATTGAAAGTTTTCATATTTTGAACCGAGCAACAAAAAAAGTTGGTTCGTAGTTACAATGTGAATACTAAAACTGAAACCATGCTGGCAGTTCAGAATCCTCTTTTGTTCGACTTGGAAGTATTTAGTTGTGAAAAACGAAAAGGTAATTATAGCTGTGCCCTTTGGAAAAATCATGTCAAAATATTTGACCAAGATTTTTTTTATTTAGTTGAAGATTTCGGTAACTATCGGTGTCCGGATGGTACCGAATGTAACGCATTATGCGTCATGTTTCCTGAAGGTGCTCAGTGTTTATGAACCGATAACTGTCCCGAGACTGATAATTGTATTCGTACTGAGGAGAATAATGCTTCGTGGATATGTCATGAAGGTGGGGATATGGTCATCCTTTTGTTGACTTTCGCTTAGAATCCGTCGTCTCAAAACTTGCTTTTAAATGTTTCAGGAAGCTTTAAATGTGCTATAGTTGATCAATGTGTACCAATGAAGTCGATTTGCGATAGTCAAAAGGATTGCAGCGATGGATCTGATGAAAGTACAGCTCCAGGAAGGCCATGTGGTGAGTACACATGTAACGGGCAATCAAATTCAAGTTCCGATTACTTCATCGAAATAATTACATACAATATTACAGAAGGAAAGACTTGTCGCGAAGATGAATTCAAATGCGACGCAGTGCGTTGTATTTCCAAAAACTGCATTTGCGATGGAGAGTCCCATTGTAATGATGAAAGCGACGAGCAGCAAGAGAACTGTTCTTTGCACAAATGCTCGAAGAAGCAATTTCGGTGTTTGAAAAGTCGTAGGTGTATTCCTTGAACATTGGTTTGCGATGGGGAAAACAATTGTGTCGATGATAATCGTTCGGACGAAACGTAGAATTGCAGTAAGCTTGGGCTTTTTAGCTAGTGAGCGTTTTTCGAGTACGTTTTTTTTTTATTGTTATTTTCGTAGTTTGAAGAGATGTTTTCCGAATGAAATCATGTGTCGAAATGGATTATGTATTCCATTGGAGCTGGTCTGCAATGGTTTCAATGATTGTCAAGATTGCGATGATAATAGCGAAAGTTGTTCTTCTGATGAAAATTCGTGTACGAAATTATCCGATTGCTTATTATAATAATTTAAGTCATTGTTGCAGTATTTTACATATTTTTAAAGATATTTTATGGTCTTTTCACTTCTTTTTCAACAAGTTGATGAAAATCACTTTTTTGTAACTCTTGAAAAAAAAATACGATATTTTAAACGATATTTCACCCATTTCTACACAATTTTATGATAAATTAACATTTCATGACGTTTTGAACAATTTTTTCACTATTTTGGGTAATTAATTGAAAAAATTGTTCAAATTTTTGTAAAACTGTTTCAAATGAAATGGTACATAAAAATTGTTCAAAAGAGCACAAAAATTATTAAAACTGTTAAAAATAGCTCAGCAAATCGTTGAAATCAAACCTCTAAATCATTAAAATAACAACAGAACTATCAAAAACCACTTCAACTTGTTCTGAAAAGAGTTTAAAACATAAAAAAATCTCACAAATTGTTTGAAACAACTCCAAAAAAGTAGAAATCGTCGAGAAAATTATAAAACTTGTCTTAAGATGGTGATAATTGAATTCACAATTTTCTCCAATTGAAATTAATTTTCATGACGTTTTCACGACTTTTTAGAATGACACGTTCAGTTAAATGGATATTTTATCAACTTTTACGATATGTTTAACCTATTTTTTGAACACTTTGAGCAATTTTTACAACATTTTGTAAACTTTTAATTGCATTTTATTGATTTTCAAATCGTTTTTACGAAATTAAAACAATTTGTACCATATTTTCAAAAAATGAAGTCAAATTTTGCTTAATTTTTTATACTTTTTACTATGTTTTTCAAGCAATTTTCGTGAAAATTTTTTCTTTCATTTTGAACAATTTTTTGTAATAATTAATTTGAATATTTTGCATCATATAATATTGATTTTAACATTATTTTGAATAACTTCTTTGCATTTCAAAAAAATATATGATATTTTGAGTAATTTTCGCGGTAAGGTATTTCAATAAAAGAAAGGCATTCCATGTAAAATATTATACTATGCTGGAAGAATTATTTCTCAAAATGATGACCCACACCCTCCCCTCTTGATCCAAATCAGTTACTTGTTTTTGATCCGGGATGGCGTTTTTAGTGACATAACCAATGAAAGGACAAGGAGCAAGGGACGATTGCCCTTACATTCTTGAACTCGAAAATGTTTCTTCAAGTGTTCAAAAAATTACATCAATCTGCTTTTCGAACATTTTTTTGAATATTTTTCGCAATATTGCAGTATTTTGATGGAATTATTTCAAAAATCACATACAATGATTTTTTTTCAATTCGTATACTCGTAGAGCTTCAAGAAAAGAAGAAACTACTTTGGTCAGACTTTGAATGGGATGTTGTAAAATGATAACACTCATTTTTGCTCGACTGAAATCTTCCTCTGGTCTTCCAGAGTATGATCAATGAGAAGTCATACGTAATTACTATACCACACATCCTCTAATAATACCAAAAATACGCCCAACAAAGAATCAGATACCTACCTAAATATTATTGAACAGGCAGAAATTCTTGAAGGAAATATTCAAAACAAATTATTCAACTACCTATCTGAATCATTGTAATACGTAATTAATTCATTTAAAAATGTACAAAAAATCGCAAATGACCTCGATGGTCGATCAAAATGAAATGAAATCATTTTTTTTTGGAATTTTGATTTTACTCAAAAATTGTTCCTTTGATATCATGGCATTGTTGTGGTAGCCTCTTATGTGTTTTCCCTCCCCTTCCCCTCATTAAGAAAATCTTGACTACGTTGTTGAGATTTTTATTAAATAATCTTTCGCCTCGAATTTTTTTTTAAAGATCCAAATTAAAGAATTTAGGAGTCAAAAAATGACCATTTGAGTAACCCTACTTCTAGGAAAATTGAACATGACCAAGTTTTAAATGATCGGCGAATCCTGCAACAAGCAAAGTAGGCAAAATTTGCATCTTCTTCTCTACTCATAAATCTTTAAAATATTCTACAAAAATATCTCATTCGCAATTTCGTCACATTTTCTTAACGAATGAATTGTCAAACATCCTACGTCGAATCTCGAATAAACCATTAAGGAAAAAAACCATCCATAGGGAAACTTTCAAAACAGACAACGAGTACGAAACGTTGTCTGGGTAAAATTTCATATTCGCAGGTCGCGCTGATTCTAAACTTTAATGAATGAAAGGTACTTTGTACGTAATTATACGAAGTACACGGTATAAGGAGGTCACGTATGTAAGTATTACGAAAGCACCATAGACACGAGAAGAGTCTAAGTATATTTTCCGACTACTCGTAGCATAGCGTAACCCCCAGCAATTTCTTCAACTTCGCCGTTTACACCCTCGACGCGAAACGGATGTTGAAAATAAGACGTTAGACGATTAAAAAATACATTTACCCGTTGAAAATTTTTTTTTGGAAACGCTGACATTTCGGTATTGCACTTGTAATCCCCAAATATGGCATCCCTTTCTTAATGACAGGTCATTAACTTTGAGCGAAATGACTTTAGTCTGAATAATTGGCGAGATCGTACGAATTACGCAATATGAAGAAATAAATTAAATCTACCGAGCCAAGCCAAGAAGGGTAACAAACGCAATAATATAAAATGATTAATCATAAACCTCCTGTTGTATTGTGCAGCGTTCGTGTCCGCCCCCTTGCTCTCGTCTATACGTACGAAACGTGGTAGATGGGGGATTATAAAATATCTATAACAAGCGTACATGATATGATAGGTGGGATGCGGGTCTAAATGGATAATAATTATCTGTTTCAAACTTAGCGTATATAATTACGAAAATTCCGCAGCAGCAAAGAAGGATTTGGAAAATTTAATACGAGTATTCCGGGGGTATGGGGTTATTCGCACCCCTTTGTCGCGGTCTCGTCGAAAAAATAATCAAATTTTTTACTGGTATTTTTCATTAGGAACGCGTCTCGTGTAGTATTTGATTTATGTGCCTACATGTTTAACATTTTTAATTGAAGCGAATAATTACGTATGCTACGGATGCCTCTAATAAGTATTCGAAAAGACATCAGAGAGCTATAGAGTACGCGAGGGATATACAATATGCCCAAGCTCGTTGTTCCTTCGTCGTCTTATATAACAAGATTTCTATTTAAGAGAACTTTTCATGATCGTAATTCGCCTATGAGAACGACCATTAAACTTATACCATACTTGTCAGCATGTTTTGATCTAAAGCTTAACCGTGTAAGCTCGAATCATTACGCGTAGCTTTTATTTCCTATTTGGAGTCGTAAAAAAAGTGATAACATCTTGCAACTATCATTCAGCCGAAATTACTATCTTTAAAGCTTCAGGTTAAACGTCATGTTATATACACACACACGTTTCCTAAATATTAACTTTTTATCTTCCTGCTATTTTTAGACAGTTTTTTATCATGCTCTAAAACTTCTCCGGAATCGAGATCTACTGCTAAATGCATTTTTCCACATTTGCCAAGGAAAATTTCACATTTATGAATTAAACATTTTTCATACGTTAAATGATACTTCTTCATATATAAACAAGCAATAGAAAATTTTCAATCGATACCAAGTATTATAAAAATTAGACATCGTTTGTGTGGAAATTATACTCAGAATGGCTCATTTGTCGAGATACGAGTATCACAGTGGTAAGTGTTCGTATTATATACCAAGTCGTAAAATTCTTCGGTAATTTAATTATACGAACGGGCATTTTTGAATTTCAAATGCGGACGAGTCTATTTAGGTCAATTCCATCTTCGATAATTATCTTAATATATTAGTGGAAAAAAATATACCTATTATTCAACCTTTGTCAAAAACACGTTTAAGATACTCATTAAAAATGATGAATGTTAATTTGTCATTGTAACGTGGCTATAACGTATCAGTGAATTTTTCAACATTAAAACTGACACTAGTTATGATGTATGTATTTAAACGTCTCTAAACTGAGATGACGTTGGTAAAAAATACCTATGAATTCTGGCAAGGGCACTGCTCGAATCTTCGGCGTTTTCGAGAGAGAGAGACTTGGATGAATGGTGGAGCATGTCAATTGTTATAAAACTTAAAAAAATCAGTTTTGTTGGTTAGAAGAATCGTATCGGCATATTGAGTAGATTAATTGTTGGGGGGGTTCGTCTGGAATATCTAGCCGAATTTTAATTTTCGGCAAAATTAATACACATTTTCAAACTTTTTCAAAATAGGCAAAAATAACTTTTGGATGATTACAATTTTGTTGATAGGTCGATGTGAAAACTATTTAAAATGTTGTGAAAGTAGTTCAAATATTTCGTAAGAAAATTTTCAATTGTACAAATGGTCAAAAACTCATGAGTTAATGACCAAAAAACTGTAAACATTGCTAAAATTTGCATAAAAATCATTGAAAATGTCATAAAAATATCCAAAAAATTCTGAAAACCGCCGAAGATGTAGTTGTTGAAATTGTCAAAATGTTCACAAAAATCGATTCAAACATAGAAAAAATTGTCAATTTTTCAATCAAAATCATTCAAAATATTGTAAAAATGGTCAAAAGATCATGAAAACAGTCAAATAAATTTTCATTAAAATTAGTAAAAACTTTGTTAAAGAGGTCGAATACGATGTTTTTACCAATTTTTACGACAATTTAAGCGACTTTTGTGACATTTTCAACAATATTCGTGATTTTTAGCTGATTTAATCATTTTGAATGATTATGAAAATTTCAACAACTTAAACAATGTATGAACCACTTTTACAATCTGAAATTTTTCAAGTCCAAAAGGTAATTTTTTAAGCGTAAAAAGTCACACAGGGTAACAAAATTTCGAAACGCAAACATTTCTTCTTAACCTATAGCCAGGCAGCCATAAGTGAGACATATCCGTGTCAAGCGGAGAAAAATCAAATTTTATTTGAGACTCTCGAACACTTAGAAAACTTGACTTATCTGTTTCAGATATTTAAATTACATATACCTATACCTATTTATTAAAATACAATAAATACATTCATATTTGGAATGAAATTTAAGTGAAAATGAAGTTCTCAATATTTCAAATAGAAAAATGTCTAAATTAAGAAATTTTCAATTTTTAAAATTTTACTAAAAACCTAAAGAACGTGCATATAAAAAGTTCGTAAGCATTTAGTCGTGCTTACATATTTCATCCCCAATCCTTGAAATGAACAATTCAAATAAATCTCTAAAATTGAATACATATCCGTAAATAAAACTTCAGTGTGTTCCAAAAATTAAGATTTTTCCCCCAACATTCCATTATTTTTACCCGCGAGAATAGAATAAGTTGCCTAATTTTGTGTTTTCACGGCAACCGAGCAAGAAATCGAACTAATTAGCCATATTGTTCGTTCGTATACTCCTTCTAAGACCCTAAAAATCAACAAAAAGTGCGTGCTAGCGATACAATGTGGTTCAATATGTACATCAGAGTAAAACCACCTAACTCGATGCTTTTTATTTAAACGCATCGAAAATGAGTGGTATCGTTTGTTTAATTATCGATACCATAGGCTGGCGGTTGCCTGCACTGGGATTTGTCTAGATAGAGAGATACGTATACGTACGAGTATAATGTGTATTTTTGTGTGTCGTAATTTTTCGTTTCGTTGTAATTTGTATATTTCTTTTTCTTTTTCTTTTGTCAGAGGGGAGTGAAAAATATAGTATGGTCAATATAGGAAATTTATGACGTCATACTATACTATTGTAAAGTATTTTGTTATCAGAGGGGAGTGATTCACATAATTCTGTCAATTATCTCATATGCTTTTACTATGAGTAGGTAAATCCGTGAAAAACGAGACGAAATTCCCAGACGATGATTTTTACACATTTTGTACGACTCTTTTGAACTTGGAAAAATTTTCAGATTTCAAACGACATTTGGACGAAAAAAAATTCACAAATCACGTTAACTCTTAGACATTTTGTCAGAAACCCTTTACACCTAAACTTTTTTGGAAAATTGTTCAAGTTTTCAAAAGTTAGATATTACGTTAGGCTGAATTAATCTGGCGTTTTGAATCAGAGAAAATTTCAGAGATTCTGACTTTCTGTGTTTCAGAAAAACTTTATAAGGGGAGCAACTGATTTTTCAACCCTGGAAAATTTTAGGACTTATTGAGTTTTTAAACTACTTCATTTCAAAATTTGATTTTAAGACATTTCATCAGACATTATTTTTGTTATTTTGTGCTACGAGTAAGCACTTTTATTAATTCTAAATGCAAATTCCACACTTTCACAAAATTGTCATTAATTTTTATGAACATTTTACAGTTTTTTCTACATTTACAATGATTTTGATGAAATTTTTGCACTTATCAAAAATATCCTAAACGATTCTTATGACAATTTTTACAACTTTAACTGCCTTTTTTGACAAATTTCAGACATTTTTGCCTACTATTTCATACTACGTTTATGATGTAATTTCACCGAAAAAATCAATAAAGGATCTAAGAGGATGCGGCTGTATTCTAACTACATACACACTATTGTGCATCTTTTGAACTTCAGAAATCCATTTTTGAGGCAAAATCCCAAACCGGTCTCCAATTATACGAGGTAATGAAATGCATTTTTTTTTAAATCAGAGTGCAGCTTGACTCTCTTTGGGGGCCCTATACCTAACATGTTAATTTTTTTGGCAAAATAAAAAAAAGTCTAAATATAATTTTAATTGGCAGGGGAGGAGGGGTTGACGAATAGTATGTTGAAAACTGAACAAATTTTGTAATGGTCATTTTTTTGTCCAACATTATGAAGGGGCTAAATCACTTTTAAAGTACATAAATTCAAGTTTTGCTACTTAGGTACTTTTAATGTAAAAAAACTAATAAAAAAAAGTTTGAATTTTTGAATTCACTTTAAATGTTATTTAGCTCCTTCAGTTTTGATGCTAGTCAAAAAATTATCATATCAATTTTTTCCAGTTTTCAACATATTATTCATTTACCCCAATTAAAATTTTTTCAATTTTTTTTTTTGCCTTAATCAACGTTCATGGCTCCTTCAATTTTGGACTAGGGCAAAAAATTACGAAAATGGGATTTGTCCAATTTCTGATGTAAATACTCCTCATTCCCACCATGATAAAAAATTAGTTTCATGTCGATTATTTTGAAAAGGCATTGCCCTCTTAAATTTCAAAGATAGGCAACATGTTCATCCAGAACTTTTTCTCAGTGACACCCAATTATAGCAACATTTCGAGTATTTACCACCACTCGCCGGACATCCAGTTAAATTTATATTGAAAAAATTAATTTTTGAGGTCATCAAGAGGGTCCAAACCTCTTGGATACCACTCCCTCTTGAATCATGCAATCCTTGTTGTCGAATGTGAATGTCTCTGATTCTAAATTATGACGTAATGCACTTGTTATTTCAAGCTAACTTTATAGGCCACGATTTCGATCACGCGAACCATCTATTTTATTTATACAAAAAAGGGGAAAAAAGAAGAAAAAAAAGAAAACCAACAAAAATTGTACGAACGCCTTATTTACAGATTTTATCAACGATTGACGAATAATTGTCGGAAATTAACTACGATGGCGCGGTTAAACGTCGATAAAAAAAAAAGAGTAATAAAAGTCGACGTAAAATAAAGTATTTTTTATGGTTTGATATTACTATAGGTATACTATGTTCCGAATAAGGTGCATAGGTGCATATCACAAACAGATTATACAGAAGTTATTTTTAATCTGGTGTTGGTGTCTGTCTATAATAGGATAAAGATCGTATAATAAGATGGCTCGGCTACTACATGTACGTAAGACATCTTAGCTTCGCAACAGTTTAAGATATAAATTTATTCCACCTTTGAATCAAGCTTAAAGGTGCTTTTACCAAGGTTATAATTCAAGTTAATTGTAATCTGTTTCGAGATTATTTTCCATTAAACGAGAAAAGAAGAAGCTATTTGGAGCATTTAATATAGAAAGAAGAAGAAAAGACGACGACGACGACGACGGTAAAACAAAGTAAATCTTTTAACATTCGAAATATGAGAAAAAGGCGATCAAGGGTCAGTGAAATATATTACCTAACGTTTATTTTAATTGAAACCGCCTAGAAGCTTTAATTAACATCTAGAAGCTAATTTACGCTCGAGAAGGGGGGGGGGACGTCCGTCGATGCAACCAGCCAAGCTCGTAAGGGCGAGAATGAGAAACCAACGTAGGTAGAGGTATTTTTTCTCGTCTTATAAGCGGGAATTTCTTTTATTTGATATTAACAGAGAAACACGCCCCGTTTTGTAATTTACTGTTCCACTTATTCGAGCCATTTATTCGATACTAACGGCTTTTCTTTTTAAAAAGTCTTTTCAAAACCTTTTAAAAACCATTTAAATGAATTAGTTCGACCTTTTTTAACAGATGCGAGTTTGCTTGCTTACTTTTTTCTCTCCCTTTCGCCGATTTATATGAAAATTTTTTCACCCAAATATAATTCAAGGTAAATTGGCTCTTCGTGACCCGACGGAAATAGTAAGTGGTAACGGTTACCGAACATATGCCCATGTACAGGAAATAAGCTACGTTGGCTAACTTATCTCAAAACGAAAACGGTTACCTGCGTTCGTCCTACCTACATTTGGCATTTTCGTCTGCCCCACGATAGCAAATTTTTTAACGGTAGAATTTTTAATCGGATTCTAACGTTTGGTCAACTTGTTCGTTTCTTTTTACAGGTGTATTAAAACGATAAATATTCAATTTAATGAATTTTCCGATCGAATAAGTATTTGGTTAATTCGGTAAAAATTATTATTATCTAGGATTTTAGTAGGCGAACATACCTAATCCAAGTATTTCGTAAAAAAGATTACGATAATAATTAAAATACTATTTTTCGCAATTTGTGTACCTACAATATCGAGGATTTATCTAATACCAATTTTATTGCTTCTAAAAGGATTACCTCACGTTGCTGGAAGCACCTAGCTAAATGTACTCACACTTCCCTATGATAATGCATTTTTCAGGATAAATTTCCCAATAACGTACTTTTATAAGAATTTATATTATTTTCTATATATTTTTCTCCAAGGTATATATTATCTTTAGGTGAGTTTAATGCACTTACGTAGTTCGTATTCGTACGTATCTATTTATTTCGGTACCATTGTGGTAAGAACCACCTCCCCTTTTAAATACTTCAGCGTTAGTTATTCGAAAGCTGTCATTAATTGGTATTAGAAGATACCAATGCAATCGAAGGTAAAATTTTAAACGTTATTTATTAATCGAATACCTATAACTCTTCGTCAAAAAGGTGCAAGCAGTTCAAAAGTACAGGTATTGGGTGGTTTTCTCTTTTCTGTCAAGTTTACTGAGCAAATATTACTTGCTAGGAAAATGAGCTATTGTAATGAATGAATAAATTATACCCTGATTAAGAATTTTAAATTCAAATGGATAATTTCCTATTTCCATAGGGTGGTATAGTTGTAATAATTGAAAACTCAGGTACCTATAATAATTCCGAGAATTATTTTCTATGATTACATCTGATTAGATTGCGACGATAGTAAAACCAACACCGCAGTACCAGTAGATGAGTAATATACGAAAAAATAAACACGAAATCGAAAATCCAACACTCTCGAGACTTGTATTCGACGATGGTATTGATTTAGAAAATTGCGAGGTAAACGTCAATCCCTTTGAATATATTGCCATTTAACGTTTGTGTTGAAATCAACACCATCACGCGATATTTACACTGTTTTTGCTGTATTTTTTCGCCTTTCCTTATTTTTTCTCTCTCTATTTTCCCTTATACTCGTGAGTATGTGTATTTTGGCAATATCACCTGTTGCTATTACGAAATTTACCGCCAAAAAAAACGTGAAAAATTCCATCGGATTGCTCCATTTGATAAGGTAGAGTTATTGCGAAATTTTTCAAATTATTTGCCTCATGGTTGGATTCTATTTTTAGGAATTTCATTTTTTTGGAAGGCTAAAACACGGTAAAATAGAGGTCAAGAAAAAGGATACCTGGCTTTTGATATATAGAGGTCAGAATTGGAAGTCATTTATAAAAATGTCGTGAAAATCTTCAAAATTTTTAAAAAATCTTTCGAATAATGATGAGAATTGCGAAACTAGAGGTGCATAAAAGCTGATCCGTATCTATCAATAAAAATAGATCGAAGTCAGGAATTGTAAAATAGTCTGTGGTAAAAGTGTTACATATTGTCATAACTCGTGAAAATTGGTGAACATATTTGCTTCAAAATCATGAAAGCTTCCGGAAAGTTTGTACCAAATCTTAAAATTTTTACAAAAATTATGCAAATTGTCGAAAATGTTGTTAAAATTGAAAAAATGTTGGACAAAATCAGTAAAAATTTCATAAGAATCAGCGCAAATATTGGAAGAATTGTCCAAAAGTAATAAACATTATTTCAAAAAAGGGTAAAAAAATTGAAATTGTCATAAAAAATTATGAACAGATCATTGAAATGACCAAAAAATCAACTATCGAAAATCTCGTAAGAATTGTAAGAATTTTCACAAAAATAATTCAAAATATGATCGTTGGAAGTTTTGAAATTGTCAAAATGTTGACAAAAATCAGTAAAAATATTTTAAAGATGGTTCAAAGATCATGAAAATCGATGATCTTTTTTGACCTTTTAAAGAAATCTTTATTGATTTTTACGAAAATTTAAGAAATTATAACGAAATTCTCGATGGGTTTTGTGATAATTTTGACCCTTTTCTCTCAACAATTTTAACGACTACTCTTGCTTCAAATTTTCAATATTTAAAACGGGCTTATCAGGGTAGCCTTACAATAACAAGACCAAAATCACAAAAATTTTCAAAAATCGGCTTGGAATTTCTTTTAAATTGTTTTACTGATTTCTTTTCAACTTGAACATCATGAAACAGTAACTTTTGGAAAAAATGATGACAAAAAGTAACCAATTACGATACCTGATATCAATGAATAAAATTTTAAAATAATTGTAAAAAAAATTATTAAAAAAGTTTTTAAATCATGAATATGTTTAAGGATCGTGAAAAATTATGTAAAAATTAATCATAATAATTAAATAAAAAGACATACGAGTTAGAAAATACTAACAAAAACTGTTGAAAAATAACAGAAAAATGGTAAAGTTTGACTAAAAAAAATTACACTTGTAAGCATGATTACGTCATTTTCACGGAAATTATTGAAAAATTTGCACAAAAATAGATTAAATGCCACGAACATTTATCAAAATGCATGATAAATAGTCAATTTTAACGGCAAATACAAACAAATTGATCGAATATCTGCAAAGTGATATGAAAATAATGAAACAATGATAAAAATTGTTTGAAAATCACTAATATAAAATGTTTCAAGCATTATGAAAATTGTTCAAATGAACAGAATAAGCGATGAAATTTTCATGAAAATTGCAAAACAATCTTGTAAAAATTGATTGGATACCAAAAATTAATGAAAAATGTATAAAATTAAAATTTTGTAAAGATTAGTTAAATGTCGTTTAACGTCAACGTTGATAAAGTAGCATACAAATTATGCAAAAATCACAGACATTTTTTCAAAATTAAAATTTACTTGACATTTGTTGTATTTTGAAAAAAAAATTCACCAAACTTCAACAATTTTTCGACGTTTATATGCAGTTTTTACGTCAGATCAAACTATTTTTACAAAATTGCACAAGGTTTCTTCAAATCAAAATTCAGCAGTTTTTCAGAATTTTTGTAACATCTTCAGCAGGATGTTTCTCAAAAATTGAAAATTCATTTTTTGCCTTCATTCGGTTCCACTCAAAATGGAATAAGTTGAATTTATCAGTGTTGTAGTCGGGCAGTATTTCACGGGCAGGGGGGAGAATATGATTCGATATGAAATTATAAAAAAGTTAACATTATTAGATTATTAAAATGCTGACTTCAAAATAATAAATGTAAAAAAATGAATTCGTAATGAACTTTTAGCGAAAATTGCAGGACTTTTGAACCAAAATCAGAGTATTTATACATCACTTTTTTGATTTCCGGCACCACTTTGTCAAATATAGGTCTTTTTCAACACCACACATTGTTTTAAACAATTTTAACGATATTTCAACGATTTTTCTCCAATTTCAAAATTTTCTTTGCTTTCTTAGTCGTTTTTCTCGTACGTTTTTTTTACAGAATTTTTCAAACATTTCAAATAAATTATACGTCATAAAACGACTTCTACAATACTTTAAACGATTTTCTTCGACATTTCTAATAATTTCCTCGACATTTTCAACAAATTTTAAAGTCTGCGAAATTTTAAACGTTTTCATTCTTGTTTCAAGGTTTTTAACAAATGTTTTATAACATATTCGATTTATTTTAAGTTCTCGGGGGCGATAAAAATCGAAATTTTACGACGCCGTTTCACGTACGTATCATATATCAAGGTTTTTTTCCACCATCATTTCCACTATTTTACGAGTTAGAAATTTGAAATGTAAATTTTTACCGAAATTTGTCGCTCCGGGTAATGCATTCGGCTGTGGCAAATTTTATCCGAAAAATTTACTAATATTTGTTTTTGCGGATATTGTTGGAAAAAAAACATATACGATGTATTCCTTCGTCTGTTAGTCACATACTCATTGCTTGAAGCTGTTTACGAAAAGATAAGAAAACCACTAGACGAGTTACCCGTACGCCCATTAAAGGAAACTTTCGTTTAGGAAATTTAAAAATTATCTGAAACTGAAAGTAGGTACCTATGTTAAGTACGTAATGAAGTCAACGAAGTAAAACGGTTTCGGCTTATCGTTAAAAGTCTACCTATGGCACGACGTATACGAAGTAAATTTCCATGTATCGATTTGCGATATATGTATAGGTATGCTTTAAAGCATTAAAGATTAAACCGGCACCTACAGTACATTTATACCAAGTTGAGTAGGTACTTGGTACATGAAATGAAATATGTATAGGACGTACATAAACACAATTTAATTCGAACATGAAAATGAATCTTTCATTCGAACACGAACGTAGGTCTATACGTAGACGTACCTAGACCTACGTACATTTCATGTAAATATTAATCTTCGATATTAAAAGGATTGCGTACGTATGAAAATGTTAAACGGAAGCTACTCGAGATATAACTAAATTGATAACGTCTACGAGCGTGGACAGGCCGTCGCATACGTCTTAACGGTTTACTCCTAAGTCGTAGGTACCTGTATATAGGTATAGTCTATCGACCGGATACTAAAGAAATTGTTTCCTGCCCCCTTCAGTCTTCCAACAGGTACATATATATACATACGTATGGTAGTATTTTGTGAATTTGTTAAAGTCATTGTTGAAATAGAAAATTCAACATAAAAGGTATCCTTGGAGACAAACTGGTTCTTTGAATACAAATACGACAACCGTCAAGTGGGTGGATGATTTCGGCGCCGATATTTAATGGCCTTTCTCGAGTGCCCTGTTGGTTTTTCTTATACACATTTTGAAAGAGATTAGAAAAAAAGACTTGCTTTTAGCACGGTGTTACGAATTCGAATTCAAAAACCATCGTACAGGTACTTTTGTCGTATACAGGGTGGCCCTTTTATAACAGGTAGATGGATTTGAAAAAAAAAGAAACACTGCAAAAATTAGGAAAACTAAGCCCCCTAGAAAAAAACTAATAGCTCTTGGGGGAAAGAAAATTTCAAGCTAAACAATTTTCATCCCCTGCATTTTTTTTTGTGTCACCCCTACTTGGACAGAAAATTCATGTTTATGAGAAATTTACAAAGTCAATAATTTCAAAAATGAAACTTTTTTCTTCACTTTCAAAACCATCGACTTAATTAATTTCCCATAAATATGAATTAATTGTACAGCTTGAAATTCTTTTTCTCCTGCGAGCTTTTAGTTTTTTTTACAGGGCTTAGTTTTCGAGATTTTTGTAATCAAAAGTTGTTTCATTTTCGAAATTAATAACTTCATAAAGAGCATTGCCGGGTTTATAGGGCTAATTCGGCCTCCAGCATCGAATTTGAAATTATCCAGTGGAAGTTGATCCTCATGGTCTAAAATCCCGAGACAAAATTTATACGGTATGCCTATACCGTTTTTTTCTTTTAGAAATTCATGACTTTTTCCATGATTTTTTTTTCAATTTGTCTAAATGCTAATACCCCGCGATTTTTAGCATAGGATATGCTTTAGCGATGACCAAACCTGTGAAAAACGCCACGAAAATTTGCGACGCTGACTTTCAAACATTTTGTCAGAGTTTTTTGGACTTGAAAAAACTTTCAGATTTTCACTGACTTTTTTCACTTCAAAAATTTCAGAGATCACGATGACTTTCAGGCATTTTCTCAGGCTTTTTTGGACTTGGAAAATTTCCAGAAAAAGTTCAAATTAGAATATTGCCAGACAGCTTTTCACCTTACGCTGATTTTTAGACATTTTCTCAAACTTTTTCAGACTTGAAAAATTTCAGGGATTATGCTGATTTTTAGACGTTTTGTCAGATAAACGCTTTTTGGATCTGAAAAATTTTAGAGACTACGCTGACTTTCAGATATTTTGTTAGGCTATTTTAGACTTTCCGGACTCGAGAATTTTTTCAAATTTCAGACGATTTTTTGAACATGGAAAAATTTACCACGTTTTTTTCGAAAGATACCCCACTTTGAAGCACCCTAGGTCTGCCTCCCTTTGAGCTAGGGGTCTAAAAATTTTCATGGTTCGTCCCCATATAAATATGAACCACTCCCTAGAATTTGGTCAAAATCTGAGGTATGTTTTTTTTCGCGCTCCACCCTAGTGTAGATGTGTCACCAAGCATCGAGATCCAAAAATTTTTAAATTTGAGACCGAGAAAATCAAAATTTTGGTCACTTTTGAAGCACTTTTTGACATTTTTTCGTTTTTCTTACTTTTTTGACATTTTATCAACTGTTTTGTCTTTTAAAAACATATTTTGACATTTTTTCCATTTTTTTTGTAATTTTTTAAACATTTTTCGATATGTTTTTCAACAGGACAAAAAAAAATCAAAATTTTACAGTTTTTAATCATTTTTTGACGTGTAAGAGTAAATGTGTCAACAACTCATCAAGCATCGAGTTTTATGAACTTTCTTTGAGAGAAAAAATCAAAGTAATGGAATAAGTTGAATTCATCAATGGCGTAGTCGGACAGTTGGAGGAGGGAGGGGGGAGTTGGGAAAAAAATTTATTTCACGTGAAATTATAAAAAAATGCCCACTATTATGTACTATGTTCTTGAAAAATTAATTTCGAGGAAGAAAAATGGGAAAATTTAGAGTTTTATGTATTTTTGAAGGTGACGTACCACGATATGGAATTATAAAAAAATAATAACCATTAAAAAGCCTAAAATGCCCTTTTGATCTTGAAAAGTGCTCGAAATTTGTTTGAAAAAATTCCTTAAATTATACCCTTGGTACTATATACCACTATATACTGTTCCTGTAAGTTTGAAAAAATTCAGTTGAAAACTGTCGAAATATACATTTTAACGAAATTTCGCGTTTAACCCCCTCCCCCTGCGCCCAGAAGGGGTTAGGGAGAGCGTGAGATATCGAGCTTGAAATTTTAGCACGAGTTTTTTTTAGATTAGACCAGAAGTACCAACTTCACATGTACAATTTCAAATTTGGTGCTCAGGCCCAAATCACCCCTATAAACCTGGCTATCTTCTTTCCCATAAAAATAGATTTTCTGGCCAAACTGAGAATGCTACGAAAAAAATGCAAAGGAGGAAAATTGTAGAGCTTGAAATTCTCTTTCTCCTAAAATCTATTAGTTTTTTTTCTTGGGTATAGCTTTCGAGATTTTTGTAGTCGGTGTTTTTTTTCATTTTCAAAACCATCGACTTTTTAAATGGACCACCCTGTATACGTAGAAAGGTATTCGTATAGGTAAATGAAACGTTACGTTTGCTATCGAGAAAAAAATATAAAATACTACCCCTTGGCCAATAGGTACTTTCTTTTTGTATATGATTCCTTATTTTCCCTTTCTTTTTCATTACAAAACGAATCAGAAAAAGAAACCAATTACTTATTACAACGTATACAAGTACCTACATAATATAGAAAGAAGTATAGAACAACAGTTTGTTTTTGTTTTTCATTGTCATTTCCTTCAGTTACGAGTTTCATAGGGTTTCCATGTGCTTCGTACAACGTAATAAAAGTCATTAACATGTACGTGGATTTTCATCAGTTTTCCATGCACTTTTGTTCTATAAGTACTAACAAGATGGAGAGGTACCCTATCTGCGTTTTAATGATTTCCTTTTCACGGACCATTGGGTCTAGTTAACGTTGATCGTACCGAATGCGTATCGATAGAAGCAAAACCACGGTGTTAAATTGGATCGAAAATGATGGGAGTAATTATGCACCGGCTAAAGTTTTAATTAGGTGCTTGTTCGAAGAACCTAAGACGAATTCGAGACTGATTTTAATAAGGTGAGAAAATGAATTCGGAAACCGAAAGTGATCATAACCGAGATGAGAACTAATCGATCTAGCTACAGAAAAAAACATGCTCGTCAGCTTTTCAATGATTTATACGAGTATAATTATATGGTCTGTTGATATACAGTATACGAAACGTACGTTCGAGCATGTGTACATCTACATTGTAGATTTTATTTCAAAGCGATACGAAATTTTTAGAATATTTTCAAAAGCCAATGAAAGGGTGGTGAAGGTCGTAAACCTTGAAATATCACGATCGGTTTTTATGTCGCCACTGGTGAGTTGAGTATACTCTCGGGTGAAATTCAAGATATTCGGTAACGATGTGTTTAAATGTTGATGATAGGATTCAACACTTTAGGCGTGTTATCATGACTTTATAATCTTCAAGTGGTCTCCGATCTACGAATATACTTACAATAAATGGGCATGTGGCGTTGAATGTCACGACAGTGGCTTTGTCATTTTTATGTTTACGTAATTGTATTTGTACGAATACGAATGGTCGTCAAATTGAAACGTTATTTGTTAGGTAATGCGAAGCGATGCGAGGGAATTGTTATTTTGAATATTTACGTGTGACTTTTCGAGACTTGCAAAGGATTCATACAAAAGGATGGATTCGAACTTCCTTCCAAAATAATTACGTGTAAAAAAATATATTCTTAAGGTGATCTCGTTCTTATTTTAAATATCAAAATGTAGCATAGAAAATTATAGTAAGTCAACTGCTCGTAACAATAACATATGTGATTACCTCCTTAACTATACTTTAACAATTCGCATCGTTGTCACTTTTCGAGCATATGTGTTCGTAGGTACGTTAGTATGTGAAAAAATAACGAATTATGATTAATGGTTAGGGTCATTGAATCACCGGTCATTACCAACGGGTTAAATAGTTATTGTTACACGCATCGAGAAATACATTTATAACGTTGTTAATAATCTTCAAAGTAGAAATTCTAAAGAACGCAGGCAGCCGACGAGTTAAATGTGGTAGAAAATTAGTTATCGTAGCATCTCTGATTTCTATTGATTTCAAACCTATGTGTACGAAGGTAGGTATCAATGACCACCCAGAAATTGGCGCAGGTTGCTCGTCGTGAAAATCTAAAGAAACAAAAAAACTACCGTGTCTCGACACCTTTTTCAAAAAATCCACACGAGGTTAAGCCAAGTACGCCAAGTATAACCGAGCCAGCAGGAAATATCGTTAAACGCCAATACATGTGGAACTTTAGTTTACATTAAAATAGCTTTAATTATTACTAAAATTGTTCAAAATTTTGGAAAGTATAGTAATAATTAACAACTTATTTGAAAATGACTTGAAAGTTGTTTAAAACGTTGCAATATTGTTAAATTTTATAGAAGTTGTTGAAAATGATACGAGTTAATCTATTGCAAAATGTCATAAAAAATGTAAAAAATTAGAGAAAAATCGTTTAAGTTCCTTTCAACCTCGACAAAATAGAAATAAAGTAAAATAAGGTTAAAACTGTTAAAAATATTGTATAAAACTTTCAAAATGTTAAAAAAATGCTGACATTTCCGAAACGAAATTGTTAAAAATTACTCGAAATTGATCAAATTTCTACAAACAACACAAATTTGTTCGAAAATGTGATGAAAATCATGCAAAATGGAATAAAAGTTGTTCAAGTCTTTTGCAAACTTCATCAGAATAATAAAAACCTGTATAATAATGATTGCTTAGTCTTTTACAATAGCCTTGAATTTGTTTTCAATATTGTAAAAAATGTTCAAATTTCGAAAAAAATTGTTGAGAAGTACTTAAAAATCGATTAAATAATGATAAGGTAGTTCAAAATAGCGTTAGAATAATTCAAAACATCGTAAAAATTTGTCAACTTTTGAAAAAAATTAAAATTTTGTAAAAAAGTACCTACTTAAAAATAATTTTGAAAAAATATTTCAATTTTTATAAAAAATTGTTAAAAAACATTTGAGAATCGATGAAATAAAGATATAATTGCACAAAACAGCGTTGAATGGCATAAATTGAATTTTCACACAAAAATCTATGAAGCAACCATAAAAAAGCTCCAAATATTTCGAAAGTTCTTGAAAATAAGATGAAAAATGTGAACATTACGAGAAAAATTGTCAATTTTCAATGAAAATCGTATAAAAATAGATATTTTTAAAACCATTTTAACAATTTTTAAGACATTTTGGATATTCTTTGCAATTATATAACTTCGAAAGCGATTTTAACCATGTAAAAAATATTTTCAACATGTGTTCAAATAATTCTAACAAATTTTAAAACAATTTCATCAACATTTATGCTTATTTCTCCCACTTCTATCAATATATCAATCAATTCTATGACATTTTAAATATTTCTCTCTCAATTTTACGAATTTTTTCGCCATGAAAACCAATTGATCGGTATTTAAAACAACTTGGATACAATTTGCATAAACTGCGAGAAAAATCGTAAAATTTAAATGAAAATCGTCCAAAGTGTAAAAATTTACAAAAATTCATTGGAAGTGCAAATGTTTGCAAAATTACTCAAAATATTTCGAAAACGTGAGAAAAATCGTAAAATTTTCACAAAAATTTGCTGGAAATAACGTAAAAAAATTAATGCATTTTGAAGTGATTTTAACGATTTTTCCACGTTCTTGTGAGACGTTTACGACCATTTGAACGATTTTTAAAATAATTTTCATACTTTTTCAAACAATTTTAACGATCTTTCAACATGCTTCTAACAAAATCTCAAAACGAAAAAGCAGAAACTTCATAGGTTTTTTGCAGCACTTTTTCATAATGAAAAATGTACTCCTGCCTTCAAAATCATGCTTTCACAAGATTTAAAAAAAATGAAATTTGTATTTAATTTTCAAAAAATTATAAAAACTCGAAACCTCGAAAGAAACCAAAAAAACAATAAAGAAATTATCAAGTCGTTTTCTTTAATAATGTAAGAAAACAAAAAAATTATAAATTTAAAAAAAATAATGAAATTAAAAAAATTGTCATTCTGTCCAATTTTTACCTGAATGACAAAGGTTCGAATTTGAAAAAGGCAGAAGATTCGGCCTAATTTAGTATAAGATCAGGTACTTTGCAGGATATCAGGAGGTTCAAACAAAAATCAGAGCTTTTGCAGGAAAAAAACAGGAGAAGTTTCAGATTTTTTTTTGCAATTTTATAATTTTTTCTTATGATTTGAACAATTTTTACAATAATTAAAACGATTCAAATGCAATTTTGAAGATATTTTCAACATGTTTTCAAAATACTTCAACAATTTTTAAAACAATTTCATCATTCTTTATGTATTCTTTACAGATTTCATCAATACCTATTTTAACCAATTTTAGGTTATTTTTAATATTTCCCCCTAATTTTATGAATTTTTTCACACTTAAAACCATTTCACAACATTTAAAATGACTTCGATCTAATTCAATGTATTTTTAAGATATTGAAAAAAAAACCGAACATTCAAAGATCAAAGGTCAATTACACTGCATTAAAAATTTCCTAAAATACGCTCCGCATATTGTAATATTTTCTTCGCCCGAATAGAAGCAATTTGTAATATTAAAAAATATGATTTCCTTTGCCGAAACGTTTTATCTACGAATTTATTAAAAGTTTACAAGGGAAAAATGAACGCTTTTTCCTTAAAAACCGGTGATACGGTGCTTAATATTTGAAATTAAATTGTAGTCGGTAAAACAAGAAGGAGAAGAAAGCCTCAGTTATATAGCTATCACGTAACGTTTTCATTCTGTTTCGCTCGATGCGATGGTTTACCTCCGAAAAGAACACAAACCAGACTTTATACAAAGAGAAGGTAATATTGATAAAAGCTTACTTTTTCATTTCCTCTTTTTGTGGTATAGTATACACATACTTTATATTCGTGAACAATATCGTTTAGTGACAAATGAGGAACCTTCTCGTTCTATTTTTCTTACCTCTCGCCCCTTTGTCTAACTCGTATTACTTGTTACGATTTAGGAAAGCGAGACGAAGAGAGGAGGGCAACTTTTGTGGGCAATCTTCGCAGCGTTTTTATTCTCAATTAATCGCGATAGATGGGTCTGTGTGCATGTTCAATTACCTAATAACTTGGCTGCTTTTAGTGCAACCATCGGTGGCTTTTCGTCGAACAAAACATGCAATTTTTACCCCTATTTCTGCGTATCTATGACGTCGAAGCTATGCAATAAAATATCACGAAACGACTCACCATATTTGGTGATACTTGTGGAAGAAAACATCCATCAAAGAAGATTCGAATTTATCCGCTTCTCTGCGAAATGGCCTGATTCGATGGAAAATCATCTCCGAGGTGGATTCAACAGGTCGTCGATGTGGTTCTGCAACAAAACGAACAACACGAATATAATTATTACGATGACTAATTGGTCTTGCTGGTCGTTTGTATGTACACGATGCGAAAGAAGAGTCCATTCGACGTTTAATGCATTGCTAAACGCTTTTCTAAACTCTTCGATGTATCGATAAGCAAATGAAATTACCTTGACATTTAAACGAGAGAGGAAAGCATTGCAAGTGTAATGTCTAATTACTTTTTTATACGGTAACTCGCAATGATAAAATAATTATAGCACGAGGTGTAAAATTAAAAGTGTTATGTTGGTTGACATGTTTCAAATGATTAATACAAATGTGTCTACCTAGGTCTAGGCATATTGCTTTCTCCTAATTAAAACACGTTCGAGATGACATATTCGATAAACACTCGTTTATAGCTTTGGATTGTCATATGTGTACCGACACATATCACTATACAACAAGCAGCTAAATACATAATGAAAATTTTCGGTATTATTTTATCTCGTGTTTTCTTTTTTCTAATCTGATATCTTTACAAGTCTGTAGGCATGTGAGCTGTGAAAGAAACTATGTGTCGGACTTCGGACGCCGAACTAGGTACATAACACTTTCCCAATGTGTTGGGCAGTTTGACGTTTGGATCGATTAACAATAAATAATGGCCAAAAAAAGAACATATGTTACCGAAGAGAGAACAGGACAGAAAAAAAAGTAGTAAAAGTTGATACTATTACTATTATTTGGAGTTAGTGCGTTTACGATTTATGACCCTTATTGCTAATTGTATTAGATAACTTATACGTAGGTATGGTGTTGAAACAGTTAGCAGAGTTTGGTTGGATAAGAAAGGAAAAAAACTCGAAATACAAGAATGTGTATTAAATCGGATAGATGCGTATAACAGGAGGAATATAAGTGGTAGGCTGATGTAAATATTTCTTACGTATTCGATTATCCTGCTACGCACTCGAACTAATCATTATGGTTATAAATCTCAACTTGAAGTATCTAACTTTCAATTATGTTTGAAAACTTGAAAAGAGATTTTTCATCTGTATGAAAATATCGCTGGTTCGAGTATTTTTTTCGGCCGGATTTTCAGGAAGAAAAAATATGCTGGCTATTGTGGAGTGTTGATTTGTAGGATGAAAATTGAAAATTTTCCGGATTTATAAATTTAGCACTTCACGAATCAACGACTTTACAAAAATAACAGCTGAACAGTGAAATGGGCGGATGATTGGGCACTCGAGAATTTTGACGAATGAAGCCTTCGACAGATTTCTGCGAGGATAATGTTGGGAATATAATAATTTAAAAAGAAGAATGTGCCTATTTTTGAATATAGAGTTGAACGTGCGAAAAATTGCGGAGATTTTAACACCAAATACATATAATAGAATAATATGGTGGGTCAATTTTTAACTTTCATTTAAAAAATTGAATGAAAAGAGCAGATTGGAAAAAGTTGTAATCTGACGTCAGATGAGAACATCAAAATGAAAATATGAAACTGAAAAAATTCAATTTTTCAAATATTTGCAACAAAATATTAAATTGAGAATAAAATCAAATTCTCCGCATATTTTATTTTTAATAATTTTCATTTCTCTATTTCTTGAGAAATAGTTGACAATCGATTCAAAACCACTAAACAGGTTTCATAAATGCTCATCTCGTTACAATCACACACATGTCACTGCAATTTTCGTTCCATTGATAAAATTCGCAACATCTTTTTAAACTATAAAAGTGGTATGTACTTTAATGTAATAATGGTCAAAAAATGACGGAAAGTGGTGAAAATCTTGTGCAAATGAATGAAATTGCCATAAAAATTGGTAAAAATATTGTAGAAGTAATCGAAAGGTCATAAATTAATGACAAAAATTGTAAAAATTGAGATTTTCAGAAAAATTATTAAATATGTGATAAAAATGACTAAAAAAGAATGAAAATGTTGATGAAATTATCCAAATTTTCACAAAAATCGGTACAAATATATTGTGAAAATGTCAAAAAATCGTTAAAAGGATCGAGAATGTTGTTTAAATTGTTGATATTTCCATAAAAATGAGTAGAAAGATTGTAAAAACGGTCAAAATATCCTGAAAATCGTCGAAAATTGCTTTAAGAATTCCCAAATTTTGATAAAAATACAGTACAAACTTGATTAAAAAGGTAAAAAACATCATAAAAAGTATCGAAAATCTCGTAAAAATTATAAAGATATTCATAAAAGTGGTTGAAAAATGCTATAAAAATGATAGAAATACCATTAAAAAGAGACCATATTCACAAATTTTCATAAAAATCAGTTAAAATAACGCAAAAATGGAAAAATTCATGAAAATTTAAATTTTGGAAAAGGCTGCGAAAATTTCAACAATTTTTACGAGCTTTTCGACAGGTTTTCATGATTTTGTGACAATTTCTACGATATTTTTACCAATTTTTATGAGAATTTCAACAACTGTTATTAAATTTTCGACAATTTTCCCGATTTTTCGTCAAATGATGAATTTTTTTTATTGAATCAAGTGTATAAAAGGTGATCAAAACATCCTTGATCAAATTTGATCAAATTATATCAATTTCAATTGAATTTGATCAAAGTTGATCAAAAACGATGTTCACATTTTTTGATCTTTGATCGAATTTTTTTTTCATGGGATAACCAGGTAGAAATGGTCTTGATCTAGTGAGATTCATCTTCTAGTCGTTATTGCGAACCTAATCTGAGAAGATACAAGTATGTTCAAATTATACATTACTAGAGCTTTGAATTTTATGCAGAAAAAATCTCAGAATATGCGCATATTTTATGCATTT
>FIZU01056067.1:0-31775 GCA_900064475.1 Pseudococcus longispinus
CACAAAAAATGTTATATACAATTTTCATTTTTATGAACCGGTTCTCGAGTTATTCGTGATTGAAATTTTTAAAAGCCTGTAACACCTGAAATAAAGCAGTTACTCGAAATATGTTAAAAACCTTTTTAGTAGCACTTGAAAAGATGCATAAAAAATGTTATATACAATTTTCATTTTTATGAACCGGTTCTCGAGTTATTCGCGATTGAAATTTTCAAAAGCCTCCAACTCCTGAAATAAAGCAGTTAGGTGAAATATGTAAATAATCTTTTTGATAGTACTTGAGAAGACACACAAAAAAGTTCATATGCAATTTTATTTTTTATGAACCGGTTCTCAAGATATACGCGATGGAAAATTTCGAAACTTCATTAGACTGAAAATGAACTTTTATTTTTTAATTGATTCAACGTTTGCTTTGAGATTGAGATTCATTACCATGAGGAGGGGGAGGGGGGACCCATAAAGCATCGAAATCCTTTTTTGACCAATTCCAAATTTTCGAACATACTCAAATCATCAAATACCAGCTTTTTCACCTACCCATTCGAAAAATAGGTATATTTACTCGTTCGACTGAAAACGAAACCGAGCCAGAGGTGTCTAAATACGAAATAGGTACTAAGTAATTAGTCCTACGACACAAAACGTTCGAAATACATGGAAGAAAACGGTTGTTGCGAAGAATTTCGAAACGTTTGCGAAACTTTGCTACGTACCTATTTAAATCGTCATAAATAATGCTCCTTTGTTTACTCATTTATCAAGTTGTCGCCGGGTAAAATGATGATTTTAATAGGCTGAGAGGTGAAATGAAAAATGACGGGTTTTTCGATGGAATGGGTGCGATGGTGGGGGAAGAGAAAACATACGCTACGTATCGTTTAATTAATCGATCAGAATGTGGTACAGGTGTGTCTGCGAATTAGTTGGGATACATGCACGATGAAATTTTCCATACACTATTTAGAGGTATACCATACCTACACTTACCTATCGTATATATGAACAAGAAGAAGACGTACGAAAACCGTACGTGTACACGTATCAAGAGAGAAAATTCTAGTCGACGAAGGCTGAAGAACAGAGAGAGAGAAAGAGAGAAACCTGGAGAAGGAACAGAGCGTATTTGTAGGTACACTGTGGAAGCCATTGGTGCTATGCTCTTAGCAAGCTCGCTGCTGGCATGTTTAGATAGGCAAGCGTACGTGACGAACAAGTTCACCGCCGCCTCTTCGGAAGCTGATAAGAATAAGAAGCTCGCCGCCGCGGACGGTCAAATGTATACAGTGCTTTGTACAGAGAAAATGGGGGAGCGCGGTGGAAATAATTAAATATTTGTGTTTGCTCTTAATTAAGCCGAAGAAAAGCTCGTACAAATGGTGTAGGCGGCGTCGTGGAGGTGCCGACGAGCCGAAGAGAAGACGTTGCGAGATGGCGCGATGACGTGGATACGTGGTGTTTTGTTTTCCATCGGAGTTCTCCCCCATTTTCCCCCGATTTATTTTGAAACCGTCTGTGGATAGTTTTTTTTTTTCAAGTAGAAAAGTCACGGTGTATTTTGATGACGTGATGAAAAGTGCCCCTTTTATTATGTATGAGGAATTTTTTATCAAGCCGAAAGCTCGAAAAGTCGAGTGAATTTTTCAACCGCCAAGAATTGATTCCTCGTGTTTGATCTGTAATGTGAAAATTTATTCGAGCCAGTTGTCTTCTTATATTTTTATCTTGATACTTGGTAGATTTATTGTGGTACACGTGGAATTTGCGGTTTGTAGGTTAGAAGGTCAGTCGAACGAATAGTCGTGGTTAATGCTGGGGGGGAGGGGGTTGTTCCCCTGGAGTTAGCAAAAATGAATTTTTAATTGGAAAAATTGGTGTGGGTGTGACTTTTTTCGAGAGAAATGACAAAAAAATTGTAATCTGTTTTGAGAAAATTAGTGTAAATTGTATTCAGAATTGGAAAAATTGATGTAGTGGTAACTTTTTTCGAAGAAAATTGCATCCTGATTTCAGAAAATTTGGTGTAAATTATATTTTGGGTTGAAAAAATTCATATGGTGATGATTTTTTTGAGAAAAATTGAGAGAAAAAGTTTTCTAATTTGGAAAATTTGATGTGAACCATATTTTTGAGTTGAAAAAATTTGTATGGTGACGACTTTTTTGAAAAAAATTGTATTTTCTTATTCGGAAAATTTGATGTGAATCATATTTTCAGTTGGAAAAATTTTTTGGTGATAGTTTTTTTGAGAAAAATTTGTTTTTTGATTTGGAAAAATTGGGATATTGGTAACTTTTTTCGAAGAAAATGAAGACAATTGCATTCCAATTTCGAGAAAATTTGGTGTAAATTCGATATTGAGATAATGATGATTTTTTTGAGAAAAATCCAGAAAAAAGTTTTTTGAATTGGAAACTTTAATCTGAACCATATTTTGAGTTTTTGAAATTTTTTGTGGTAACTTTTTTGAGAAAAATGAATGAAACTTGTTCAAAGAAAATGGGGACAATTGCATTCTGATTTCGAGAAAATTTGGTGTAGATTCGATTTTGGGTTGAAAAATTGGTATGGTATGATTTTTTGAGGAAAATTGAGAAAAATAGTTTTCTGATTCTGGAAAATTGGTATAAATGATATTTAGAGTTAGAAAAAATTGTGTAGCGATGACCTTTTTTCGGGACCAATGGAAAAAAATGATATTCTGATTAAAGGAAATTGATGCAAATTATATGTTGGGTTCAAAAAATTGTTTTAACGATCATTTTTTTGAGGAAAATGAGAAAAATTTATTTTATTGGTGTATTGATGACTTTTTTCGAAGAAATATGGGACTATTGCATTCCGATTTCGAGAAAATTTGATGTAAATTATATTTAGCGTAAAAAAAATTAGTAAAGTGATGATTTTTTTGAGAGAAATTTAGAGAAGAAGTTTTCTGATTTGGAAAATTTGATGTATATCTCAATTTTGAGTTGGAAAATTTTTTTGGTGATAATTTTTTTGAGGAAAATAAGGAAAAATTGTTTTCTAATTTGGAAAAATTAGTGTATTGATGACTTTTTCTAAAGAAAATGGAGACAAGTGCACTCTGATTTCCAGAAAATTAGGTGTAAATTAGATTTTGGGTTGAAAAGAATTGGTATGGAATGATTTTTTGAGGAAAATTGAGAAAAGTTGGTTTAAATGTTATTTAGAATTGGAAAATTTTCGGTATAGTGATGACTTTCATCGAAACCAATCGGAAAAAAGCATATTCTGATTGGAGGAACTTGGGGCAAATTATATTTTGAGTTCAAAAAATTGGTATGATGATGATTGTTTTGAGAGCAGTGAGGAAAAATTGTAGAAAATTTAAGAGAAATAGTTTTCTGATTTGAAAAATTTGATGTGAATCACATTTTGAGTTAAAAAAATTTGTATGGTGATGATTTTTTTTTTTGGAAAAATTGCATTCTGATTTTCAGAAAATTGATTTAAATTATGGTTCCATTTGAAAGAATTTTCATGGTGATTATTTTTTTGATGAAAATTGAAAAAATTGTGAAAATAACATTTTGAAATCGGTTAAGGAGAAAAATGTCAGACCTAATCGTCTTTGGAATTGAAAATTTCCCATATGAAATATTCGTCTTTTAAATTATATTTTTCAATACGTATGTTTCTTCGAAACGCAACCATTTTTTCTAAAAATTATTTAATCCCACCGAGCGAACTACTCGTACTTTAACCCAGCTCCTTGATTACACCCGATGAATTTCCTAACGAGTCTCAACTAAAATGGGCGTAAAGGAATTAAGAACGAAATACCATATAGCTGGCTGCAGCGCAGGGCCAACAACCCGCACAAATGAATGATTGAATAGCACAGGACGACGATGGGAAGCGAATATAGTAATTTATCTTTTCTTAATTCTTATTTCTGGAAACGGTTTCCAATAATGAAACGCGGTAATAACGAAACCTATAATTTGTGAAACGAAATATCATCGAACGAGAGCAACAAAAACACGCCGAGAGAAGAAGGTAATTACGACGATTACCTGCATCGTGCGGGTTGCCGTTGTCGTCGTCGTCGCCTCTTCGTAATCCTCCCACGATATTTATATTCGGTCGGGCGAAAGTTGAAAAATGAAGGGTTAAAAATAGAACGATAATGAATAATAAAATATATCCGATTATACGCAGATGAATAATTTACCCTTTGTTGGGGGTCTCATCGGGACCATTACTATTTTACGCAGCTTGGATCGTAAGAAGGAGAGGATATCGAAGGGTGGAGGACAGAAAACTGTAGAAATGTATAAAATCGAAGGCAAAAAATACCCCAAAATGTACATGTGGTGTAAACTTTTGGCGAAAATTGAATGGTAAAAAAATTGTATAGAGTTTTGCCCATCGTAGGCGAACGGAAGAGTCGAAGGGGCGGATGTCGGCCTCGTATAATTCATAATAATTACAAATTTATCGGTAATTTAACACGAATGTAACATTCGTCATAAGTCGCCGGACCTGGCTGCGTTTTCGATTATGAAAATCGGTATTTTTTCGCACCGAACCCTCGCTCGGATAATTAAAAAGAGCTAAAAAAATTCGATATTGCGACCGAACACGAAACCAAACACGAGATGGGAGAACGATTAGTACGGGACCATTCGCGCCTCCGAATCGCGATTGAATTCTCGCGTGCGAGTGTTTTTTTCGCACTTTCGTGGTCGAGACGTGATGTCGTATTAATTACAGCCCCCGTTCGGTTTTTTTTTCAAGTGCCCAAAACTCGACGACGAAGGTGTAAGGTGAGATTCTTCTCTGTGTAGGAATCTATTCGCTGAATGGTGCACGTTTCGAAGATTTATACAAATGACTCCGACGAGCTTGGAAAAAGCGATGACTTACGTTGACGTCACGGTACGTTGCGTTTTTTAGGGGTGGTTGGGGAGCAGCAGAAGGAATTTAACGTGTAAAATCGCAATATTTTTCCATTCGATTAGTCATATTTAGACGTGAAATATGGCAGATTAATGATTCGTCTTTATGCGCTCATACAGCAGCGAACGAATAAAAGGAGAAGAATTTGTCGGATGAAGTTTGCATTGTGTATTCGTTAAAACGTAAAACAGCGAGAGGCACGACGACGTTGTTAATGAAGCGGGCGAATTCACCCGCGGTGACGGTAATTGCGTCCCGATATGACGGCTAAGTTAATACCGTGCAGAGAGAAATGCTCGTTAGAAATAGAAACGCCGCCATTGACGAGCGAGAAATAAGAGACTCGAGCTGAGAGTGAAAAATGCGCTGCTGAAGGAGAAAAATTATTACGTGGGAGGTGAGGTTTCGATATCTTGGTGTAAGAGATGAATTTATCCAGGTGCAGTGTGTTCAATTGTTGTATGAGGAGATTGAGATGGATTTCAGGAGCTTGGAAGATTAAATATGATCGTAGAAGTTGGGAGGAGGAGTGGGGGTGAGTTTGTGATGGTCAAAGTGATAGATAAAAGTCAATTTTGACTCATTCGGGCTAATTTTAGGAGACTGCAAAAAAAGGAAAGACGGTTAAGGTCTTTGAAAATTTTAAAACTGATTTAGGGCCTTCATTTTGTGAGATAGGCAAAATTTGTATATAATAAAATTGATAGAGATTTTCAAAATCTATAAAACAAGTTATATACAAATTTTGCCTAACTTGCATATTGAAGGCGCTACGGCGCTTTTAAAAGTATACCAAGTCACAATTGTCATTATAATGATCTTGCGGTAGAGTTTTGTGTATTTTAAATGTCTGAAAAATGCCCAAAAAGAGCCTACATACGGGAAAATATTGACCAATGAGATAAAAACAATGATAGTTGACGAGAATTTATGGTATTTTCCCATAAATTCCTGTATAATTGCAAATTTTTTGAAAAATTGATTCATTTTATGCAGAAAAATTGAGTGATAGCTGTATTTAGGTGACTAAGGCTCGAAAAATACCTTCAAAATCGTTTTCAGCACCTCGAAAAATGTAGTAAGCGATACCCATATCGTATTTTTATCATTTTTTCGCCATGGGTCCTTTATCCTCATTCCCCTTCCCCTTCCCTTCCATTTCCAGTATCAGTGTTTTATGACGTGAAGTTGTGAAATAACCCCTTCAGAATTAATTTTACTATAATCTACAAACTGGCAGTTATGTTGAATTGTCTATGACAGCGCAGATTTCCCATACTCTTCCCCTTTAACCATCAACCCTCTTCTTCTGCATCAGTTGAGGAAAATAGAAAGTGCTAACCTCAAATTAGATCTCAGATTCGATTTCAGCGACCTAAAAAACCTAGAAATCGACAGCCATATTGTATTTTTATCACTTTTCCTAATTTACTACCCCCACCAAAAAATAGCCCCCCTTTGTGGCAATGATAGTGAGGTGATAAGGGAGAAAATGAATGGGGAGCTCGTGAAAAGTGATTAAAATGCAACATGGGTATCATTGAATAGGTTTTTCTAGTCAGGGAATTTGAATCTGACATCAATTTTTCAATCTGCCAGTTTTTATTGCAAAAAAGGGTGGGGGTGAAAAACACTTTTTTAGGGGACATGATAAAAATGTAATATGGGAGTCATTATCAAAGGTTTCAAGGTCGAGAAATTCGAATCTGATATTAATTTTCGAATCTGCCAACTTTTATTGCAGAAAAAAGGGTGGGGGTGAAAAGCACTTTTTTGGGAGAAATGATAAAAATGTAATATGGGTGTCACTATCAAGGTTTTCAAGGTCGAGGAATTCAAATCTTGTATCAATTTTTCAATCTGAACGCTCTTATTACGGGAAAAGGGGTGGGGATGAAAAGCACTTTCGAAAAAAATGATAAAAATGCAATATGGGAGTCATTATCAAGGTTTTCAAGGTCGAGGAACTCACATTTGATATCAATTTTTCAATCAAAATGCTCTTATCATGGTAAAGGGTGGGGGTGAAAAGCACTTTTTTGGGAGAAATGATAAAAATGTAATATGGGTGTCACTATCAAGGTTTTCAAGGTCGAGGAATTCAAATCTTGTATCAATTTTTCAATCTGAACGCTCTTATCATGGTAAAGGGTGGGGGTGAAAAGGACTTTTTTGGGAGAAATGATAAAAATGTAATATGGGTGTCACTATCAAGATTTTCAAGGTCGAGGAATTCAAATTTAATATCAATTTTTCAATCAAAATACTGTTATCATGGTAAAGGGTAAGGGTGAATAATACTTTTTCCTGGGAAAATGATGAAAATGCAATATGGGTGTCATTATCAAGGTTTTCAGGGTCGACGAGTTCAAATCTGGCATCAATTTTTCAATCTGAACGCTCTTATTATTGGGAAAATGGTGGGGATGAAAAGCACTTTTCAAAAAAAATGATAAAAATGCAATATGGGTGTCATTGTATAGGTTTTCAAGGTCGAGGAATTCAAATCTGGCAATAATTTTTCGATTTAGTAAGTCTATTCTTTATTGTTTTTTTAATTTCAAAGAATCTCCACCTCTCCCTCATTTCATTTATATTCACAGATGATAAAATCGCCGCGAATGAATGTTTTGGGGTCAAGCTCGAGTTATTGACAAACAAAGCGAATATTTCCTGATAATTTAGCTCCAGCACTTCAAAAAAGACGACGAATTTTCTCGCTTCTTCTCTTTTAAACAGTCATTACTACGTGGGTCGCGACCGCCGTTGCGACACGGGCGATGATAATTCGTGTAGCGACGAGGGAAGGAAAAGATACCCGAACGTATGGGGCGACTTAGGATCGAAGAAGAAATTTCATTTAAACCGCACCTGTTTTCGCGACATAACGTATAAAAGTTAGCCTGTTTTAATAGAGAAAATTGTTGTTGGCGAAAAGTTTACGATGGCGTTTATTTGACTGTGCGTGGTACGAACCTTGGTCTCTACGTACTTCAAACTATGAAGCATGCGGGACTGCCTAAGTGACGAATACATACATGAAGATTGCATCAAGTCTATACACATAGCTTTTGTTTATGATTCGAAAAATGCATTTCAACATGAAAATGTAATGTTTATGGCTGACGTCTCTCGGGTCAAAGTACCTAATTTTTTAGCTAAATTTGGCTAAACTGAGATAGATTTAAAAAGGGTTGCAAAAAGTTTATGCTACGAGAATGACGTTCGTTTAAAATTTTCGCATTTCATCAACGATATAATTACGTACAAATCCGACTAGAATTTTATACTGTTACGAGGCTTACGAAGTATCTCGAGCCAGAAAGGTATGCGAGGGAATAAGAGCATCCGAATGTACCTTTCGCACCGCAGCAATTTCGAGTTGACCTATGCATCCATATGCCAGATGGTATATAGCCCAACTAAACGTAATTTTTCTCTGCGACCACAATAGCGCCACAAACACTGACCGCGACTTCACCGCGGTAATTAAATCCTCCAAAGGCGGTGATTTTTTTACCGCAAAAGTTCGAAACGAGCCGAAATACGGGCGCGAAGTGCTGCGAGGAGGGCGAATAAGGCAAACGATGTTTTAAAAGGAATGCTTAAAGTATTAGATGTACTATATCAACGTACCGTTTGTCGAATTGTTTTCTACTTGAAATTGAGTAATGTTTTTCGTAGGCGTGTGAAAAGGCCTCCTCGTTCGAGTTCTTTTTAAAGATTAAATTTCAACGCGATGCGAGACGTCGCCGAAGGCATTTATTTAGACTTTGGTAATTAACATTTCGCCCGGGTTGCGATATAAGGTGCTGAGTCGGCTTCCCCTCCCCCCTGCAAGTGCCTCACCATCCTTTGTATATAGCTTCGCGTTGTGATAATTAGTCAGAAATGGGAACGAGAAGCTGGGTTTTTTATTCCGCTGTATTGTTTCGTGTTACGATACGAGATTCCATTGGGGGGTGGCGAAGGGTGGGGGGTGGTTTTTTGGAAAAACATCCGTTCGAGTGGATTTCGGTATTGTGCCGTGATGTAACGTTTTTCGAGGAACCGTACTCAAAATGAGTAATTCTCGTTACCTTCGAGTCGAATAAATTTACGACACGTGTGATGTTGAAGCTGTTGTACGCGAATGAAATTCATTCGAATTGAAAAATGTTTACAAATTAGTAACATAAATTTTTTTCCGTCTGTTTCAGGTAAATATTGGTTTTATTACGGTGCTATCGACGATGGAAATGGCGAAGATTCGACGAAAAGGTCATGTAAGTCGTTTAAAAAGCTACGAATTTTATCCTTTTTCGTGGAGAATTTTCGAATAAGAAGAAAATGAGAATTTTTGCCGAAGGTACGAATTGGTTTGGTCGTAATCGATGAAATTTTCACTGCAGAATTTTCGTATGTGGGGAAAATGGTCCAAAAAGGAAAACCACCGAATTTGGGATTAATTAAACTGTCGTCCGTTTAGTTCATCCTGAAAACACGATAAGTAGAAAATTTAAATAATTAACCAATACGACGTAAGGTCTCGCCATTTATGGTTATAATACAGCGAGTTCGTGTCTACGTGTATTATTCGCGAAAAAGAGCAGAATGATGATAAAAAAGGTAGACATTTATGCGACAAGGGTACACATTTTGGGATATTATACAAAACAAAACGTCGACTCAACCGGCGAGGCGACAAATAAAGAGGGATTTTATAAGGAAGAGAGCCAGGCGCACGGGGTGGAGGTGTAATAGCATAACTACCCGGTTGTTTGAAGGTGCACTATTTGAAGTATACGTATAATAACGAAGGTATAGTCGAGTTGGGTAAACAGTTTGACCCTTATGGCGATATCATAGCGTACGATATACTTAGGTGAACTGAACCTTACCAAAAAACATATATTTTCACGCGGCCAATTGTCTCATCTTTGCGTAAAACATTGTACACGAGTACGAAGTAAAACACGAGAAACGTTTTAAAAGGACTGCCACCTTGGTGTGTCCGACATGGAGGCGTTAAAACGCACCGTCGGCAGTTTTGCCAAGTGACAAGAGATCTAGGTGTGGTAAGAGAAGGGCGAACGTGTAGCTGGGTGATATTTCGCAGCATGATCCGATCGACCTTGTGGATTATTATGGTCAAGGATGGAATTGCAATTGACCAGAAGGTGAGATGTGAATTCGATGTACAGAAAGGAACGTTCGAATTTGATGAAATTATCATAGGGGGTTGGAAATTATTGCAAAATGTGTTGGATTAATTTGTCTTTCGATATCGAATCTGTGATTCAAATTTTTTTTGCTCCCAAGTCGATTCGTACGCTTTGTAGGGATGTTTGGAAATTATGGAGAAAAATGGAAATTGTGATGAACGTTTTAGGATGGTTTAAAAATATGTTGGGTTAATTCACAGAGCTCTAAATGATCTTTGATTGAATTTTTTGACACCGAAGTCGATTTATACCGATTCCAGCGAAGTTTTGAAAAAATAGAAGAGATGGTGAAAATTATCTGGAGGCTCCAGAATGATTGGGAATTGTGCTAATGTAATTTGAGATGTAATATTATCTCTAAGAATCAAATTTCAACTTACGAATTCGATTTGGAAACCAATTCTGATGAAGTTTGAAAATGCTGGAAAAATTGAGGTTTTGCTGGAAATTCCAGAGTGACAGAAAAATGTGCTAAGTAATTTTTCGAAGTGGTATAACGTTGATGGGCCAAATTTCGACCTCTGTTTCGTTTGAGCTCGTTTCAGCAGGGTTTGAAAATACTGGAGAAAAATTTTGATTTTTCTGGAGGCTCCAGAATAACGAAGAGAGGGTGTAAATTGTTATAGCAGGTACTTTTTATCCCTATAACCCGATTTCAGCTGCCAAAGTCCCTTATCATAGAGCAATTGGAAATTCTGGAGAAAATTAAAACATTGCTGGAGGCTCCAGCATGACTAAAAAATGAGTTGGATTAATAGCAGATAGAACTTAATGTTGAATTTTTGCCATCATAGCCTATTTATACCGATTCCAGCGAGCTTTTAAAAATTCTGGAGAAAAATTTCAATTTTTCTGGAGGCTCCAGAGTAATGAAGAGTGTGGAGGGGGGTAAATTGTTATGAAAAGTACTTGTTATCCCTATAACCCAATTTTAGCTGCCAAAGTCCCTTTTCATAGAGCAATTGGAAATTCTGGAGAAAATTAAAACATTGCTGGAGGCTCCAGTATGATTAAAAAATGATTAGGATTGATAACAGAAAGAACTTCATGTTGAATTTTTGCCATCATATCCTATTTATACCGATTTCAGTGAAGTTTTGAAAATCCTGGAGAAGTTGTTGAAATCGTTTGGACGTCTGGAGGCTCTGGAATGATTTGGGAACTGTGCTAATTAAATTTTAATTGAAATATCACGTCCAAGAACTAAATTTTAACCAACGAGTTCGACTTCGATATCAATTTTGATTAATTTTGAAAGTGCTGGAAAAGTTGAAATTCCTCTGGAGACTCCAGAGGTTCAAAAAGGACTGGAAAATATTCTCGGACGTATTTCGATATTGTGACATTTCGATAATGGGCCAAATTTGGACCATTGAATGATTTGTGCCCGTTTCAGCAAAGTTAAAAAATACTGGAGACGAATTGAAATTTTTCTGGAGGCTCCAGAAAAACGAAAAGTGGTAGTGAATTGTTATGGAATGTAATTTTAATGGCTGTAACCTCAATTTCAGCTGCTAAAGAAGTACAATATTTCTGTAAGGGAGAGATGAAAAATGCTGGAGAAAATTTTAGACTCTGCTGAAGATTTTAAAACTTCTGGAAAAATTGTTTTGTCAACTTCGTCGAAAATATTGTTAAAATTGTCCAAATGCTGAAAAAATTCAGTAAAAAAATTGTAAAAGCTTTTCAAAAATTATGAAAATTTCATAATAACTTTTAGAAATTTCGTAAAAATTGTTTAAAATATCGTAAAAATTGCCAAAAAATTATTCGAAATATTGAAAAAATGATCAAAAATTTATAAAAATATCATTTTTAGGAGTTTTTTTTGAAAAAGAAGTCAACTTTTGTCCTAAGATGAGATTTGAGGTGTTTTTTGAATAAAACCAAAATATCATTTTGGGAAGTGACTTCATTTGAAAGTTCGGACCGCTTTTAAAATACAAAAATTGAAAATTTTCTGTTTTTTTGTGGGTTTGGACTACAAAGTCTTATCAGCTCTAAAATGAGGGAAATTGGTGTACTTTGGGACAGGTTTTTACATTTTTGCCTATTGTGCCCCTTAAAATTGGAGAAAAATTTTGAAAAGTGGCTCATTCAAATATTCAAACTTTCAATTAAAAAAATTCCAAGAATAGATTTGCTCATTTAGAGCATTTTTTTAAAAGTCAATGAACATGTCTCAAGGTAAAATGAATATATTTTTCGAAAAAACGGTTCTAAAGTGAGTTCTATTATATTGTACAAAAAATTGACAATTTTTTTTTCTTTTTGAGTTGAAAATTCGTTAAGAAGTTTTCATTTTTCAATTTTTGGGTGAATTACGTGATAATGAAATTAATAATCGAAGGAAAAGGTTTAAAATGAAATGCAGCGTTGCCACATTATTGCTTTACAACCTGCTGAATTCAATTTTCGCCTAAATACTTATTATGGGGTGGGGGGAGGGGGTGAGTCTCATGATACAACTTGCCAAAAATTCAATAGTTTTCCTTACTTACATATTTTTCAACATATCTGCTCCCCATCACGAAATAGAAAAAAAATCATAAAACAAAAAATGATCATTTTTTAATCCTCTATAACTTTTGTTTCAAATTTTTTTTAATATTCTCATTTTTTCAAGAGTTATTTTGGCAATACGTTCAAAACAACTGAACCAGTTTCAAAAATTCTCAAATGTGATAAAATTTTTTGACGAAGCCTACTTCTGATTTCTGGGAACCTTCAGTGTGATCTTGGAATTTTTTAAATCACTATTGGGAACCCCTGTCTGGCTAGTTCTTTCCAGCCAAAAGCAATTTCGACTGTGAACTACCAACCCATGGGTCATAATATTCATATTTTGTCATGCTTTATTAATGATTTCAAATTTTTGGCGGTTTTTCCCCCTTTTAATGAAAATCTTGCATCATCTTTAATGGAATTTCTCTCTTCATCGATCGAAATCCGCAAAATTCCATCCAATTTCAAAATCAGAAGTTCCCAACATGCGGATAAGTCGTCTAAACCCACGCCATCGTTTAATTATAAAGTTATACACAATCGATTAGTGTCGTCTGCGTCAGAAATGAAGAGAAAAACCGCGAAACGGAATCGAATTCGACTAACAAGATACTTCAGACCCACCTAACATGGTCCTGCTCCCCCTCCCCCGTCTTCACAATTCGGTATAATTCGAAAAAGCAAGAAAGGGAGTAACACACGTATAACCAGCCTATGTACTTTCCAGACCGACATCTTGGAGTTCGAATCCAATTAATTTCTCCGGTTGCGGCGTGTAAGCATATCTCTTAAGAAGCCTGCACGAGATGTGAGGCAAAAGGAACGTACTAAATACGTCTGGGTAAAAAAAAGAAGAAGAGGTAGCAAGCAGAGCGTTCCACAGCCACAGGGCGAGATCGGCGAGAAGGCGCAATCGTCAATCTTACTCAAAATTGAAAGTATACTAAATACAATTTCGAGTATTCGTCGAAATCTGTTGGGAAATTTTAATTAATTTTACGAAGCGAAACCGCCGCCTTCACCGCACCTCGCCGGAAAAGGCGAACACTCAACGATGAAGTATTTTTACTCGTCGAACAACAATCGACTTCGACTGTATTAGCCTTATCGGCGTCGTCTTTCTTATTTATGTAAAAGTCGAAGTCAAAGGTTAAACATTTATGAGCTTATTTTAAATTTATAGCGATTACCGAACCATAATACGTGCCAGGTTCGTCCCTCCCCTCTCCCACGAACCGACGAAAGTGAGTTTACTAAAACAAAAGGTTGTAGTTCAATCGGCGGTAATCGATAGACGACAGATGATGATTTTTACGATGCAGGTTATTTGCATTTGGTGCGAGTGTAAAAAGCTAGTTAACGATGAATCGAGCAAGGAGAGGCAGCGACAAGGGGGAGGAAAAGTTTCACTGTATTGAAAGTTTCGAAGCTGCGGCAAAGAAAGGAAGGAGGGGAACGAATTTGACGACGAATTTACCGAACGAAGGTTAATATTTTAACGAAATTTTTACCCTTTTGCGGTACATCCCCTTCGTCCATCGGGTCTGTATACTGTAGCGAGTTATTTTTATGTATTTTTTTGACACGACCGACTGTATAGATGCCGACAACGCAACGCGACGGACGTCAACTTGTTAAAAAAGTTTCAGACTTTATTGTTAGGAAAAAGCTCGACGTAGTTGGGCAACCCTGCTGCCCTCCCATATCCAGCTCCGGTGCACAATGCTGGTCGGTCTGTGTGTTATGACCTATCGAGTAAATTATAGTAATACGATGGTCGGTTATTGGGAAAACGTTTTTTTGTCATTAACCTAATTTTTCTATACCTACCTCGGGCGTGTGATATGTGCATGATGCTGGCACGAGCGTCAAATCCATATTTTTGCATTGTTTGCGTTTGGCTCAACACCGACATGTATTTTAATTGAAATCATATTTCGATATAAACGAATAATAGGTACATCGAACATCATTCCAACGATTACGTATACGAATTTCGATGACGTCATCGAGCCCAAAACCTGGCGCATATGCCTCACTCGATTCGATAATAAACCGATTACGAGTACGACGATGTGGCTGTATCTGTGGAGCAAAAGCTCATCGATAAATTGACTGGTGTTCGGGGTGAATGACGCGACCACGTACAATATATTCCGCTCTCGCTCGGTTCGGGTCAATTAGAGATATACCTCGTAAAGCCACAGCACAGAGCCAGAGAGATACGATACACGATTTGATGCTGACGACTTTTATATCTAGATACGAGTATTCGATTCGATTCGACTCGACAATAATAGAAAACAATTCGACGTCGCGACGTACTCGTATTTAACCAGCCGTACCATGTAGCCGTCCGAATGTGTGATTCGATAATGAAGATTGAATCGCTACCGCAGCGTTGCCCAAATTATTTATATCAACGGTTTGAATTTATTAGCGTGTCGAAAATGAACGAGCAGATTTGACGAGATACGTTCTCGTTTTGTTTATTTAACCGTTTCGGGGTTCGGGTTTTGTTGTCGATCTGGTGTTCTGGGTGTCAGTGTGTTTATCGACGAGGTTGTGCGAAGGATTTGGCAAGTTGAACGATCGATAGTGGAGGTATTTTGGTGATCGGAGAATTCGAAGTGGTTTTGTCGAGATGGCACGAGCTTTTGGATTCGAAAAATGTTGGGATATTTTTTTCCAATGACATAGGTACATTCGAAAATTGCCTAAAAATGGTAGAATATGAGTCAGAATCGCAACTAAAAGAGTATTGAGGGGGCAGGGTGTCATACCATTTTGAATCGTGAGCATATTTGACAAAATGCACATCATTTTTGCGATTTATTGTCTAATAATGTATCAAAAAACAGCTTGAATTAAAAAATTTTTAGTCATCGTGATACACAAGATGAGGAAAAAAACTTTGACTACCAAAATCTCGAAAACTAAGCCTCCTAGAGAAAAAACTGACTTTTCATGGCAGAAAGAAAATTTCAAGCTCTACAATTTTGATTCTTAGCGTTTTTTTAGTAGGACCCTTAGTTTGGCCAGAAAATCCATGTTTTTTGGAATTTTTTTCATTTTCAAAACCATCGACTTTGTGTACGAGCTAAATTTTCTCATAAACGTGGATTTTCTGGTCAAACTAAGGGTGCTACGAAAAAAATGCTAGAGATCAAAATTGTTCTTCATAAAATTCTCTTTCTGTCATAAAAAGTCGATTTTTTCCCTAAGAGGCCTAGTTTTCGAGATTTTTGCAGTCAAAGTTCGTAATGTAAAAAATTCATATCAAATTTTGAACTTTGGCTACAAAAATCTCGTCAACTAAGCCTCCTAGAAAAAAATTGTTAGCTTTCAAAAAAAAAGCAAATTTCAAACTCTACAATTTTGATTCTTAGCATTTTTTTCGTAGGACCCTTAGTTGGGTCAGAAAATCCATGTTTATGGGCATTTTTTTCATTTTCAAAACCGTCAACTTTGTATAAGGGCTAAATTTTCCATAAACATGGATTTTCTGGCCAAACTAAAGGTCCTACGAAAAAAATGATAGGAATCGAAATTGTAGAGCTTAAAATTTTCTTTCCGCTGTAATCGAATAGTTTTTCTCTAGGAGGCTTCGTTTTCGAGATTTTTGCAAACAGAAGTTTTTTTCTCATTTTTAAAAACGCATCGATGTTTTATATGCGAGTCATTCGTTTTATATGTATTTTCTTTTTTTTTGGGGGGGGGGGGGGGGGTAGACCACAAGTTTCATCAAATTCATACTTTTTATACCTGCAGTTGAATTTTAAATCATTTAATTCGGCAAATTCTCCGATATCTCCTCTCTTCCCCTTCCCTCCCCCTAGAATAATATAGGCTAATAGAGGCTAATGCTCTTTCAATTGGCCTCACTTCAAAATTTTTTACAAGTTCCTCCACTTCAAGTGACCTTTAGCCCCGTCAATTTTGAAATTAGACGAAAAATGATCAAAACATAATTCGTTCAGTCTGCAAAGAACCTACTAGGTATTTCATTTCAATGTTAATTATTTTTTTGGAATTTTTTATCATCAAAAAGAAATTTGCTCAGAAATTATCGTTGAAAATTTCGTAAAAATTCGAGTAAGAATAGTACAAAAGTAGCAAATGTATCTTGAAAATCGACAAAAATTTTGTAAAAAAAAAGTCGTAGATCTTGAAACGTGGTAAAACTGTAAAATCTGTCCAAAAAATTACTGAAGTTTTTGAAAATATCTACAGCGAAATATGTTCAAAAAATTACAAGCAAGATGTTGATTCAATTTCGTAATAAGCAATAAATATTGTGAAATTTTTGCCAATTTTTACGACATTTAGAGCAATTTTTTCATTCAATTTTAAACGTTTTAAAAATTTTGTTCGATAATCCAACTTTTTGTACGAAATTTTGGCTGATTATTGATTTCATTTTGGAAATTTTCTGGCTATTTTTATGACATTTTGGATTATTTTCGTATTATTTTAATCATATCTTTGTTTATAGTGAGTTCAGTGATGATTTCGATGGTTTTTTGAACAGTTTTCATGACTTTTCGATAATTTCACAATGCTTTCAACCAGTTTTGTGGAATTTCAACAATTTTGATGACTATTTTAATTATATTAATTGTGTTTTCAATCCCTATTTTATTTTTTAAACATTTAAAAAATTTTTTTCATCATTTTCTAAAAAAATTTTATGAATTTTTAGACCCAGCTTTGAAATTATTTTACTAATTGATTTTTTGCGGATATGTTATTTTTTATTGGGGGGGGGGGGGGGGATAAATGAGCCATTTTCCGTCAATATTCGAAAAAAATTGATGAAATTGCCGACAAATTATCAATTTTTTCTGGCTGTTAAAATGAAAAGTCACACCCTGAATTTTTAAAATAACACTTTAATTTTCAAATTTTTCGTCAAAACTTTTTTTTCTCCTGCAAAATTAGTCCGATTTTATATAGTTCATCTTTTAGAAACAGTTTGACAAAACTTGAAAATTTGACAAGATAAATTTTTCGAAGTTTAGTCAATTTTTCAAATTTGTTGACAAAATGTCACCGAAATCCCAAAATTCCCTTATTTGACACGAAGTATGATTCATCTTTCAAAAATTTGATTACTTTTTGACGAGGAAAAGTGGTCCACCCCTCCACCCCCCTCCCGTGGTGTTTTCTATCTGGCTGTGGGTTGGTAAATTTTAAACCTGCGTGTCGTCAGAAGTCAATCAATAAATTTTTATACGTTTTATAAATCCACAAAAATGTCAGAAAATGAATTTTTTATGATTTTTTTGACCTTTTTAGTCAATTTTAATTTTCTTTTACCATGTTTTTGGCTTTTTAAATAAATTTAATGAAATTTTAACCATTTTTACGACAATTTATACGAATTTTAGATTACGAACATAAAGTCACCATGGCGAGTACAACTACGATAGTACGAGTTGCCTATGCTTTAAAAATCTCTACCAAACAGTTTCGTCGAAATAAGCTCTTCGATGCCATTTATCGGCACGATTGCGATTTAGTAATAAATAGCTTCGCAAATGGGTGTAATCATGGTTGATATGGCGACAATGAGAGTAAAATTGCTCGTGGCTTATATTATGCTGTAGCAGATACAGTTACACGAAGTGGGAAACCCCCTATTCGCACCCTTTTTCGACTTATCAATCACGTAGTTATACGATTTGATATTTCCTTTTTTGTATTCGAACGTGTTTGATTCTCCCTCGCCTGTAAAGGTATTTTTCTTGAGTTTTTTGCAAGGGTGAGCATCTCAAATGAGCTTTCATCACGAGTCGTCACTCGCTCGCTGACCGATTCCTTCGCACATTTGAAAATCGTATACTTGGGGCGATTGTAAAGTTCAAATTATACCTACAGCTCCCTTCTTCTCACTTCATTTTCTATATGTAAATCAATACTCTATTGAACGAGTAAATGTAAACGTGACAACGGTGGATTTTCACACGTTATGGTCAGTTCGCTGGTTCATCACAGAAGAGAAAAATCTTCGAGGTGGAAAAACACGATGAGGATGACGCAGAGGCTTCAAAAAGCCATAATTTTCGCTTCATTGTGTACCATAAGTACAGATTGAGTCGAGACTGCGAAAAAAGGTTGTTTTTTGTCATCCTATAGGTATTGGTTTGTTTTCTGTGAGCTCTCGTTGGATGAGTTGCTTTGATGTAAACAAGAGAGGCTGCGTAGGTGCGTTGGTTTTCTGTAAAGATGGCAAGAAAAAGCGTATTGGGATGTGGACGTCACCGAGGTACGTTTAATTCTACGATTCGCCTGACTAGTTTGGTTAGACGATTGACCACAGCGAAAAGACATCGTCGATAAAAATCTCGACTGATGACGGAGACGTTGAATCTGCGTGGTTCGTCAGTTCGTATTATATCAGCTTTGGAGAGAAGTTCTCGTGCGAGCTCACATCGTATTAGGTCGAATTGATCTATCTTGTCGGTGAAATCCTAAAGCTTGGGATGGAGAGAGCCTGAAGGAGGAAAAAAACCAGGCGCAATTCGTTGTTTAAATTACATTTGGGATATGAGCGAAAGCATTACGAGGCCAGTTCGTCGGTTATGTCGTTTCTTTCAGCTTATTTTAAATTATCGATGCCCCTTGTGTATGCACGACCGACGTATACGTAGGTAGGTATCCAAATGTACTCGACTCGTGTATAGCTATGTAATGTACCTACAGCCACGTCTACGTATATATCTCTCGAAATACCTCCGTTGGCTGAGCTGAACTACCATACCCCTAACACTACTCAAGCTGTCACTGTCTCTATCATTTGGCCAATCTGCGGTACCCACTTACATACCTTTACCTCTACACAAAGATGGGAAATGTGCTGTGGCATCGCATCGCCTTTCGTAATGGTGATGTTTTGCTACCGGTACCGCGAATCTCGCAGGAATTATTATCGATTGTGTACGCTTTCCGATGTTCATTTCCACTTCCCACACCCACTCGATGCTCTATTCGTATCTCTGTAGAATGCTCGCGGTGAGCTTTTCGACTGAGCATGGTTGTGGCTAGATTCCACATCGACACGCCAACTCTCTTCTGTTCCGAAAAGAAAAAAAACAACTCGTAAATACGAATTTACTCTATAAATTGGCATATATAAGAAGCCCTCCTGAATCACTCAATTGCCTACGGGCGGTTTGTTGTTTACTTTGTCGTACGAGACGAGACGCAACGCAACGTCCGAATAATTTACAACGAACTGCGACGTTCGGTAATTAAAGCGGCACGCCAGCGCCAATTTCCATATCAAAATGTTAATTGATTTTATACATCCGCCAACACGATATCCGTATTAGCGGCCGTCATCGTCATCGTGGTTGATACACGATGATGCGGATTGCCCTGTCAAAATACCTGCCGATTCAAAAGCTCTCGACGTTCATCTTTTGCGTGGTTTACTCTCGAGTACGTCGACCCTTTTCCGTTGTGTGCCAATGTCGACTCGAACTCGGCTCGAAATGCTCGATGAATATTTAAATCGAACCTGTCGTCTTGTAATATGTGGTTAAAGCGGAGCGGTGAAGATGGACGGAGAAGGGATAAGGAAGTAGTTTATATTCAAATCGGTTTCCAAGTGGTTTGATGGGGTGGAAATCTGTCTTGTCAACTAGGTGGTAAATTTTTTAATATGGAGTTGCACGGGTGTCTAAATTCGTGGCGTATGAGGGAATTAGTTGGATGTTTCGACGTCACGTTATTCATGTGTAATATGTGTTAAAAAGACAATGGTGAATTTGGCTTATTGAATTATTAAGAAATATCGATTTCAGCCGTTGCCGCCCGAAATTACCAAAAGTTGCATAATTACCATAAATTACCCAAAAGTTATACAATTACTATAAATTATCACAAAATTACCTAAAATTAACTTAAGTTACTGAAAATTACTCTAAAATTTCATGACTGACACGAATTATTCGAAAAACATGTTCCTATTGTAAATTACCAAATAATTACCCATCATCAGTAAATTATTCAAGAATTACGCAATTACCGTAAATTACATCAAAATTACGTAAAATGACTGTAAATTACCTGAAAATTGCATAACTACTATAAATTATTCGAAAGACATGTTCTTATTGTAAATTACCAAGCAGTTACCAAATTACGGTAAATTACTTAAAAATTACACAATTATAATTAATTTCTTCAAAATTACATAAAATTACCGTAATTTACTTGAAAATTGAAAAATTACCATAAATTGATCGAAAAATACCTTCCTATTGTAAATTACCTGATAGTTACCGAATTACGGTATTTTACTCAGTTACTATATAAATTACCTCAAAATTACATAAAATTACTATAATTTGTTCAAAAATTACGAAATTACCATAAATTAATTGAAAAACATTTACTTTTTCTTAATTACCAGGCTGTTACCAAATTACGGTAAATTACTCAAAAATTACACAATTATTATAAATTACTTCAAAATTACCTAAAATTACCGTAATTTACTGAAAAATTACCAAATCATAGAAAATAATCCAAAAATATTTTTCTATCGTAAATTACCGGACAGTTACTCAACTACGGTAAACTACTCAAAAATTACGCAAGTACTATGAATTACCTCAAAATTACGTAAAATTACCATAATTTACTCAAAACTGTCAGAATTATGATATATTAATCAAAAAAATCTTCCTATTGTAAATTATGAGACAGTTACCCAGTTAAGGGTAAATCACTCAGAAATTATGCAATTACTATGAATTACCTTGAAATTGCCTAAAATTACCGTAATTTACTCAAAAATTACATAATTACCATAAATTGATTGAAAAATACCTTCCAATTGTAAATTACCGGAAAGTTACCCAAATACGGTAAATTACTCAAGAATTACCCAATTACCATAAATTACCAAAAATTACCGTAATTTACCAAAAGCTAACAATTTATGTAAAGTGATCGAAAAATATCTTCCGATTGTAAATTGCCGGACCATTACCCAACTACAGTAAATTACTCAAAAATTACGCAATTACTATAAATTACCTCGAAATTATATAAAATTACCGCAGTTTACTCACAAATTACAGAATTACCGTATATTAATCGAAAAAATCTTCCTATTGTAAATTATCAGACAGTTAGCCAGTTACATAATTTATCAAGAAATTACCACAATTTACTCCAAAATTACGTAATTACCGTAAATTATTTGAAAAGTATGTTTCTATTGCGAATTACCAGAGAATACTGGATCACTGTCGGTTACCGAAAAATTGGGTAATTACCATAAATTACCAGGAAATTACATGAAATTACTGTAAATTACTGAAAAATTACATAATTACCAGGTAATTACCGTTAATTTACAATTACTGCAAATTACTCGAAAATTACTTAAATACTATTCGTTAATCGGAAAATTTTTTGATATTGAAAATTACCAGAAAATGGGGTAATTACCCTTAATTACCAGATAACTATACAATTACCGTAAATTACCAAAATATTACCGAAAATCACGGGAGATTACTCGGAAATCACAAAACCAGCATGAATAATTCGAAAAGTTTTTACGCCCAAACATTACCAATAAACGACGTAATTACCGGAAATTACCAAAATCGGTATTAATACCGTAAATTACGTGATAATTGGATAATTACCGTAAATTACGTGATAATTGGGTGATTAGCGTAAATTACGTAATAATTGGGTAATTACCGTAAATTACGTGATAATAGGGTAATTACTGTAAATTACATGATAATTGGGTAATTACCGTAAATTACTCCATAAATTGTTGCTAGAAAGACGGATTTCTAATAACAGTGAATTTTTTTTTAGTACAATGACAAAATAGACATTTTGGCAGACTTTTTTGGGCTTGGAAAAATTTATAGATTTTCACTGACTTTTTGGTCTTTGAAATTTTTAGATATAATGCTGACTTTGAGAAACTTGGAAAATTTTAGAAATCAGGGTAACTTTCCAGCATTTTTTCAAGGCAGACTTTTTGGACTTGGAAAATTTCAGAGACTTTCAGACATTTTGTCGGATTTTTTTGGTCTTTGAAAATTTCAACAAAAGTTCAAATTAGAATATTGATAGGCAGCTTTTTACCTAACATTGACTTTTAGACATTTTGTGAGACTTTTTTGAATTTGCTGACTTTCAGACAATTTTTTGGACTTGGAAAAATTTTTAAAATTCCATTCATTTTTTCGGCTCGAAAAATTTCGAAGATTTTTAGACATTTAATCAGACAAAAACTTCGGACTTTTTGGACTTGAAAAATTTCAGAGATCACGCTGACTTTCAGATATTTTGTCTGGCTATTTCAAACTTTCTGGACTTGGAAAATTTCAGAAATTCAGACTTTTTCAATTTTGAAAAATTTGATCAAGTGCTCAGTTGACTTTTGAACTTGAAAAAATTTAGATTGTTTCAAAATTTGACTTTTGAATATTTCTGGAGACGTGATAACTTTTATAGGTAGTACGGAAATAGAAATGATCAAATGGTGGGGAGGGGGGGTGATCACATCGAAATGTCGGTAATTTTAGGTAATTACGGTACAATTGCGGTAATAATGAGTTATCAATAGCAATTAGCTAGATATTAGCCGAGTCTAAGTATGCTTTTAGATTTTAGCCAAATTCTAATATCAACTTTTTGGTAGCTTCGTTTAATTTAGGTAATTAGTTAATTTTCAGCATGGAAACTGCAATTTGGCGGGAATATCGTCGGTGCGATATTTTTCGGTTCGATGAAAGTTGTACCGCGCTATAGAGATAATTGTAGTAATTTTAGAATTAAACCGTGTACGTCAACGCGACTCTGTAATTATCGGTAATTAAGATGGAAGCTTCGACACGAAATTCGACACTGGTCGAAAATTTTCCATAATTTTCAGCTGCAAAAATTCACGCAAAACGCGAGCACTGTGACATTGATACCTCGCCGAATAGGATATTAAAACCAATGGATCTATTTCCGTCCTAAAGGGTTATCGCCGGTGATGATGACTGGGTTGCAGATAAAATCGAGGTTATTTTTCGCCACCGAGTTTCCAAATATTCGCGCGTATTTCGTCGTTTAGCTTGGTAAAATGGTATTTCCTGTGTACGTATGATTTCCCATGTTTCCGGAGGCGAGTTCCGAAGTGTCACTAACTGAAATATCGCCGAGGGCTATTTACTGTGCGAGTTTGCATTGTAGTTTGTAAAAGTATGAACGAGGATTGTGTAATGGGTGTTTCTCTCTCTCTGTCTGTATTTTTTTTTCTTGATTATCGGTGGTATTTTTTGTTGAAAAATACCATTTCTGGTTAGACGAATGAATGGTACGTCCATTTCGCAAAGATAAAAAAATATTTCCTCGCGTAGCTGATTTTCAACATTGTAATCCTAGCATTTCTTGATTTTTTTGCCAGCTGCAGCGTCAATCGAGCCAATTTTCGCTGCTAGTCGAGTATAAAAAACAATCAACGTTTAATAATGGTTTATTAAAATTGCGATTTTATCGAATGTACGAGCGAAATAAAAGAAAGAGTAAGCGAGTTGGTATCGTGGGGGGAAAAAAAAGTTGTATAGGAGCTCGTTAATTTACGCTAGCGTAAGTGCACATTATTACGGTAAATGATTCGGGCCAGAATGAACGAGACGAAGAATGGAGTAGTAAAAAATAATATCATTTCTCTATTGTACTGTACATAGAGATACGTAGACGTACGTGGCATACACAGGCATATCACAGATGAGCTTTTGTTGCAACGTGGTATAGTTACAAAAAGAATAAAAGTAGCCGGATTTCGTTGTGTATTTTTTCATCATCTTTCTCGCTAACCGTAGACTGGAAAGATGTTCTCGTTAGGTCGTTATTTTTCGTGTGTAACCGAGGCCTCGTTACATTCGGATTGAAAAAAATATCCGGCCAGTGGAATTTTTCGGCCAACGAGTCCGTATGTTATGTAGGTTATTGTTGGGTTTTTGAAGAGCCCAAACAATGATGGTGGCGGATCTCGATGTAGGCAATTTTTATATTACAGTGGTAAATTTTATTTCGAGGCGAGCAAAATTGATCCCGGTGTCGGTGAAAATGAGAAGTCGTTAAATGTCGAATTCGAGTAACGTTTTTCGGAGGGCGAGCGCGGTGATTATTGGCGATAAAAACGAAGCCCTGGTGTTTGATGAGTGGCGAAGCAGCGCGAATATTAATTCGGGTCTTAATTCGAGTCAAAGGCGAAAGGGGTTGAACAGTAAAGATGTTCGGAATACTTTCCTTTCCCTTATAGCGTTGGCAAATAAACTTAACTTTAAGGATGTCGCGTAAAATTTTCACGACTTTGAAAAGAAGCTTTTCGCGTCGTAAACGAGTAAATACCCGAATATGAGGAGGAAGTAGCGAATGGATTTGGTGGCTAAGTTTTTCCTGCAGGAAGGAAACGAACGTAAGAAATGTCGTGTGTTTTTCGACGTGGTGGAAAAATCGAATTTTGAAGGTCGGTTTTTGTGCTGTTTTGGTGAATTTTTTTTTTCAAAAAAATTTAAAATGTTGTAAAAATTATCAAAAATACGTTGATTTTTATTTAAAATTTTGCAAAATTGGAGAAAAGTTGCCAAAAATATACCAAAAAAGTTGTAAAAATTGTCAAAAATTTGATAAAAATACTTGAAATTATTTTAAAAGTAGTGAAAAATTTATCACAAATGTCTGAAATACGGTGCAAATTGTCAAAAAATTGTTTAAAATCGTGGAATATGTTGCAAAAGTTGTGAAAAAGTTGTTAAATATGTCTGCAATAATATAAAAACAACTGATAATTTCTTTGAAGTTATTGAAGATTTTGCAAAACTAAAGAAAAATACGTAAAAATTGCTTGAAATGTAAAATTTATCAATTTAAAGAACAAAATTCAAAAAACTGTTGTAAAAGTTGTAAAAACGTCTTTAAACTTGTCGAAAATTTGTCAAATTTCATCGAAAAGGTCGCTGTCGTCCAAAATGAATGAAATGTTGTAAAAATTGTCAAAAATTTCATAAAAATTCTCGAAATTGTTGTCAAAGTTATGAAAAATTCGTCAAAAAAATCTGAAAAGTTCTAAAACGAGTCAAAAAATTTTATGCAAATCACTATTTGACTTTTTTTACAACCTTTGCAATAATTTTAAAAGATTTTTTATGAACTTTTTGAAGATTTTGCAAAACTAAAGAAAAATACGTAAAAATTGCTTGAAATGTAAAATTTATCAATTTAAAGAAAAAAACTCAAAAAACTGTTGTAAAAGTTGTAAAAAAGTCTTCAAACTTGTCGAAAATTTGTCAAATTTCATCGAAAAGGTCGCAGTCGTCCAAAATGAATGAAATGTTGTAAAAATTGTCAAAAATTTCATAAAAATTCTCGAAATTGTTGTCAAAGTTATGAAAAATTCGTCAAAAAAATCTGAAAAGTTCTAAAACGAGTCAAAAACGTTTATGCAAATCACTATATTTGACTTTTTTTACAACCTTTGCAATAATTTTAAAAGATTTTTTATGAACTTTTCGAGATTTTTTTACAACATTTCATGCATTTTTGAGGATTATTTATTAAATTTAGCCAACTTGAGGTACTAAGAATTGAAAATTTTGTGAAAAAAAATCTCGAAAATTGTTGAAGAACGTTAAAAGAGTGGTAATTTTTTGATTTCCATTGACTTTTTGGACTTGAAAAATTTCAGAGATAATGCTGACTTATAAATATTTTGTTAGATAAACAATTTAAACTTTTTGAACTTGGAAAATTTTAGAAATCAGGGTAATTTTCCGATATTTTGCCAGGCAGACTTCTTGAATTTGAAAAATTTCAGATATTACGCTGACTTTCAAACATTTTGTCAGACTTTTTTGGACTTGGAAAATTTGTAAGAAATCAAATTCATTTTCGGATTTGTAAAATTTCAACTTTTTGGACTTGAAAAATTTCGAGAAAGTTCAAATCAGACATTTTGTCAGACAGCTTTTTACCTAATGCATTCTGTCGGACTTTTTTAGGCTTTGAAAGATTTTCAGATTTCTACTGACTTTTTGTACTTGGAATTGGATTTTGAAAATTTTTCAAAAAAATCCATTAAGAAATTTATTTACGAAAAACCTTTACAATGACTTAGATATTTTATCCGACTTTTTTGGGTTTGAAAAGTTTTTCAGGAATAAAATTACGTTTTGGACTTGGAAAATTTCAAGAAAATTCCAAATATCACGACTTTATGGATTTGAAAAATTCAATGAATAAAAGCAATAGTGAGAACTTTTTAAATGATTTTATGTTTTTTACACGTTTCACAAAATTTTTGACAATTTTCATAATTTTGTGGACATTTTAATGTTTTTTCTTATCAATTTCTACGAGTATCCATTTTGACATTTTTGGAAAAATTTTCGACGATTTATTTTTATTAGGTATCTGAAATTTTCTTAGTCCAAGAAGTTACCCAAAAAATTTTCTGACACCCCCCCCCCCGGGCCCCCACCAATAAGACTTAATTTACCGACCTTGAGAAAATTAATCAATTTTTTTAGAGAAAATGTAGTCGAAATCCAACAAGTTGGTAGAACTGATTGGAATCGTTTTGATTGAATCACGTTCATAATTTTTTTTTGTACGTACCTATGTATAATTGACCCCCCTCACCCACGTTCGTTGTAATTTTTTTTGTTTGAATGGAAGAATTTTCAAATTTTCTCCGATCATGTTGTAAAATTTTGATGGGATTTTCGACTATTTTCATGATTTTGTGGCCATTTCTACGATATTTTCAGCTAATATAATTTTATGACAAATTTTTGAATTTTTTCACTATTTATTTTCAACTATTTTTGTGGTTTTTACCATACTGGCACTGATTTTATGGAAATTTTCACCATTTCTACTACATTTTTTTACAATTTTCAAGATTTATCAATTGATTTAATAATATTTCAAATAATTGTGAAAATTTTAAGTATGTTTACAATGTTTGAACCACTTTTACGTATAATCCAAACTTTCATTGATAATAATTGCGAAATTTAGACAACTACATATAATCACATTTTTGGCGATTTTCACAATTTCCTGATGTTTTTTCTCATATTCGAAATAATTTTAACGAAAATGTCAGCAATTATTGCGAGATTTTCAACAATTTTCTCGATTTTTTGACTGATTTAATCAAAATTTTCAAATAATTGAGAAAATTTTCAGTTTTTTACAATATTTGAACCAGTTTTAACAATCTGAAATTTTCCAAGTTCTAAAAATAATTCAATTTTGTCATGTCGGAATGTAAAGCAATTATTTTCCTGACCCCCTAGATACTCGTAAGACATAATTTATTCTCGTTTATAAAAATTTAATCAATTTTTCGAACGAAGATGTAATCGAAATCCAACAAATTGGTAAACCTGATTCGAATTGATGGGTTCATTATAAAAACAACTATAGCCAGTTTTGAAATTTCGTGTTTGAGCAGTTGCTGTGAGATGAATCTCGCATCGAAAAAAGTGGGAATACTGATTATGTATTTTCAGATGTTTGACCATTTTATAATCAGTGTTACTATTTTTTTTTCGGTGCAATATTCATCTTACAGTAATTATAGTCAAACATAAAATCTCAAAACTGACTATGGTTGTTTTTACAATGAAAACTTCAATTCGAATCGTTTTGACTAATTAATATCCTCGACCAGTAGTGATGCAAAATGAAAAAAAAGTTCCCAACGATTGTTAGGTATGTTATTGCAACTGTTGCAAAGGATCTAAACGAGTTTTTTCCACTTTTTTGGGTAAATTTTGTTTAAATTGACTAATTAGAAGTTACATTTTAATTTATTTTTAATTGAAACTCGAATAATAATGCATCATTATTGTTATCAATACGGATAATTTTTTTATTTTGCATCACTACTGGTCGGATTTTAATTAGACACTCGGTATAATCTCCCCCCCCCCCTCCTACATTCGTTATTTTTTTATATGAATTTCAAATATTTTCAGATATTCTCCATTTGAGTAATAGACACCTAATTACCTACTACCTGGGTACATAGATCCTCAAATATTTTGTACTTGAAAAATGTATCAGATTTTGATGGCTGAAATTTTCTCTGATAATAGTTGAAGCTTGATATGTTGAGAAATTGCAACTTTTGAAATTATTTATAACGAATGTTTGACGTCATTTATCTCAGAATAACATTCTTGATGCGCTGCGTACTGCGCAGGCACTTTTACTCATTTATTTTATCTGTAAAATATCATAGAATTCATCACAATTGCAAATGCTTTCATTATTGAAGCAAAATCAGACAAGAAATACTGAAATTCCTATGTTTTGACGCGACATAATGCATTGAACGACTCACACTACTATAGTTACGTAGGGTGCGCGCGCGTTTGTATTACGTGTTCAACATAACGTCTCTGTGTTTGGTTGCGGTAGTAGGCGTGTGACGAGACGAGTATTTGAATTTTGGCAGTTGGTGAGTTGACACTTAGTTATTCGAGACGAGACATGTCGCGCCGTAGTTATTCTGCCTTTCTGCGTTGTTTCTCATTTCTAAATTAAATTTGTCACATTTGTAATTCGAATTATGAATGTTACGATCGAATTAAGTAAAGAGTTCGGTTAATAAGAGTAATATTTCATTTTTTCGTGTTGGTTTTCGCGAGAAATATGTGTCGATCGTCGAGAATACTTCGAGTTTTAATGGTTTTTTCTTGTAAACAAAAAGCTTGCTTTGATGCGATGCGACGAATATTCATTTTGAATCGTAATATAATTTATTCGTTGGTGAAATTGTGAATAATCATCCTAAAATAATCATTCATCGTCTTCGCTATGAATTCATATGTAAGTAGATACGTTTTGAATAATATGTAGCATATTTTATTACACTCAAGTGAAGTACTTACAGTACAGAGTATTGTAAGTAAACAAAATAGCAAGTGTGTGACAATGTGTTGCTTCACACAAACACACCCCGACATTTGTTTACTTAGTTTGAATTTAACCGTCGCGTCGCGTTTCTACTCGCAACATTCCTTCGTTTTCGTTGGAATCGTACCGTCACCGTTCGCGAAAAGTTCGAATTTTGAATTTTGATGAGTTTTTAGTCTTAATCGCTTCGTTCGGTTTTTTTTTTCATTTCGTATTCGAATAGTTGTGTAATGGATTGCTCATCTTGATGTGTGTCCGTCAGCCATTTTCTTGCCAGTTTTTCTGGATCTATTTTCGAGGTTAGAATACCGCTAATTGATTATTTTTACCATATTTTAAACGTTTGACTATATTTCGAACTAATTTAGTGATTTTCAACAATTTTTGTCATCTTTTCACCATTTTTGCATGATTTTTATAGCGTTTAAAACGATTTTGTGGTGTTTAATTCGAATACTTATGTTCTTCGGTGCTTCATTGAATACTCACGTACTCGCCTTTTCTTTTTAAATGACTATTCTGATGAAAGAACTAGAATTTCGGTGTGTCTAGTGGACACGAAATGCACAAAATAACGAAAAAAACACGAAATTTTGTTGAAACTGATTAAATTTTGAAGTTGTTTTCCTTGAATTGAAATTTAAATAGAAAAAAGGTTGAAATTTCAGCTTTGAATGATTTTTTTTGCAAATGCTTTTTTAAATGAAATGCCTAAAAGATATTTTTCAAAATTGTACACAAAATCATTTATTTTCTCGCTAAACTCGTCGTCTTCTGAATCAGTTGAATCATCGGAATAGGGGGGAGCCCTTTTGACGCTCGAAATGTTGGAAAAAATAATGAAATTTTAGCTTTTTAATGTGTTTTTCTGAAAAAACTTCTGTTCTCGCTTCCGTACGAATTTTGGAAAATAATGAATATCTTTCGAAGTTGTCGTAAAATCACTTTTTTCTCACCGATCACCCCCCCCCCCCCCCCCCCTTGAATGTTTGTTTGATTATATCCCTGCCTTGAATGATTGTCTGGGTTCGCTCCTATCGAAATCAATATATTTTTTTTTATTCAATTTAGCTCAACTTTTTCTAAGTTAATTTTCAGTACCTAACTGTAATTGGAATTTTCAGTGATTTTGATCTGTTTTCATAGAAAATTCTCCTCATGAATCAATTTGGATAGGTCAAGACTCAAAGGACATCATTCAAAGATTTTTAAGATATAATAGTGACAAAATAACAGTTTTCTCCCCCCCTCCCTTCTGATTGCAGTAGGACGCTGATTTTTGCTTTTTTTTGCTCTTTCTTATCTATTTATAACGAAAATGATTCAAAAAGTACGCAAAATGAAATTGGGGGGGGGGGATTTCTAATACCGTTGGAAAATTTTCAAAATAGCACGAAAAAAGGACGAATTTCAAACTTTTTGTCAAAAATGTTGTTTTTTGTCAGAATCGCTATTTTTTGTTCAAAATCGTCATCGATTCATCGTCAAAATTGTCTTTTAAAAGTAAAGATGGTCATTTCAGAGTAAAAACTGTTACTTTTGGCCAAAATTGTAATTTTTTTGTAAAAAATACCGGTTTTGGTGAAAGTTTTCATTTTTGACTGAAATTCTCAGTTTTCAGTCAAAATTGTCATTTTTTTTTTGCCAAAATCGTCATTTTTTGTCATTATTCCTTTTCTAGTCGAAACTGTAATTTTTTGTCAAAATTGTCAATCTTCGTAAAAATTATAATTTTTTGGTCAAAATTATCATTTCAAAGTAAAAAGTGTCATTTTTAGTCAAAATTTCCGGTTTTCATAAATTGTTTTTTTATCCAAATTGTGAATTTTTGGTGAAAATTGTCATATCAAGGTAAAAAATCATTATTTTTGGTTCCACTCGTCATTTTTTGTAAAAATTGTCATTTGAATGTAAAAACTGTCATTTTTGGTCAAAATTGTCTTTTCAAAGTAAAAATTGTAATTTTTGGTCGAAATCGCCATTTTTTGTCAATATTGTCATTTTTTGGTCCAAACTGTCTTTTTTTGTCAAAATTGTAATTTTTTGGGTCGAAGTTGTCATTTCAAAGTAAAACTTGTCAATTTTGGTTAAAATCGTTGTTTTTTGTCAATTACCATTTTTTTTGTTCAACTTGTGAATATTTTAGTCAAAATTGTCATTTCAAGGTAAAAA
>FIZU01056080.1:0-10246 GCA_900064475.1 Pseudococcus longispinus
GCCCGGAGGGGGGGCCCTCCACCCTCCTCCCTCCGCTCCGCTCCGGATCCCTGATCGTGTCGTGTTTTATCGTCTTTTTGGATTCGAATTACAATGTTGATTCGTCATCGGTTGCAAATTTAATACGTTTTCGAGTCGTAGTATATTTTAAAGCCCGTTTATACGTAATCGTTTAACGAATCTAACTTTATCGCTGGTGGGTGGCACATATTTGATGTTTAAATTAAACCGGGTTTTGATTTTCCATTCAATTCGATAATGAAATCTTGTTTGTTCGTGTTGTCGTCGAGCTAAATCCGAAGGGGTTTGGAAATGAGGGGTGAGGGAAGTGACAGATCTGTGCAAACGACCATAAAAAATGAACGGGTGGAAGAAACCTGATTATTTGGCTGAAGTTCAGAAATTTTGTTTCGAAAATTTTGCCTATGTAGGGAATTTTTTGACGAGAAAATTTATGTAAAAAGAGGGTTTGCTTGCGATTTATGGTTTTGTGTGGTTTTTTTGGCATTTGGTTGTTTACAATTCTTGAAGGCTCAAATGATAAATTTTAGGATTTCTGTCCGTCTAAATGATCATTTTTTGAAATCGTTTTCAGAAAAATTGTTTCCAAAAATTAGTAAAATAATTAGTAAAATATCGCAAAAATTAAAAAAAAATCATAAAATTGGCTAAACTTTGGAGAAAAATTGTTTGAAAAATTCATGTCGAAGTTTTTTTCCCCAAAAATCATAAAAATTTACTAAAATAAGTTATGTGGATTTTTTTTAGACAATTCAACAGACATGATGTATTTTAAGCTGGTTTTATGAGATCGTAAAAAAACCTTTGTAGAATATTTTGGTAACTTTTGAATGAAAAATACCTGTTTTTAATCTCTTTACCAAACTTTTTAAATGATTACTATGTTTGCAACAATTTTTACCATATTTTGACAATTTTTACCATTGTTTTAATCCATTTTATGACATTTTTCACTTCTTTGATGATTTTAATGATTTTTTTCAATAATTTTAATTGGGTTTTATCCTCATTTTTTTAAAATGTGGTAAAAGATTTCTACGACATCTTTTTACGTTTCGAATGATTTTTATGACATTTCCACAAAGTGAGTAGATACATTCAAATTTTAAATAATTTTCACATTTCTGTCACCACTTTGACAGCGTTAAGCAACTTTTTTGACATTTTTCAAATACATGTGATAGCTTTCATGACACTGATCATTTTACAACCATTACCATCAGCGGTTTTTATGACACTTCAAGAAAATTTTGCAGTTTTTTATGATTTTGCAGTAATCTTTACAAAATTTTAATCACTTCTGCAATTTTAATGAAGAATTTTATGACGTTTTCAATGTCTGCAATCTTTTTATTAAATTTTTCAAAAAATTTTACCACATTTTTGACGATTTTAATGACATTTTTCAACGTTTCTCATGATTTTTATGGAATTTTATGACATTTTCGACGAACTTGATGATTTTTTGATAGTTTTAAACCAATTTTACAACTTATTCCAATAATTTTTATAATGAATCGAGGAATTTTTGCCAATTTTTAGCATGGTTTTTATATTTTTTCTAAGTTTGTAACAATTTTTATAGTATTTTATTCACTTTCACAATTTTTTATAGGTAAATTTTGTTACTATTTCAACGATTTTGAGGATTTTTTCGTAACTTTTCATTGCATTTTTAGCAGTTTTTACCATGTTTAGGGCAATTTTTATGGCACTTTTCAACTTTTCTCATGATTTTAGCATAGAATATGCTTTAGCAATGACCATAAACCTGTAGAAAAAAGTCAGGAAATTCCGTCACGCTGACTTTTAGACATTTTGGCAGAATTTTTGAACTTAACAAATTTTTCATATTTCAAATAATTTATTGGATTTGGAAAATTTGAAAAATTCTGACTTTTTTGATTTAAAATTTTTTCATCGATTTCAACTGATCTATTGGACTTCGGAAATTTGAAAAATTCTGACTTTTTCGATTCAAAAAAATGTTATCAAGTGTCTGTTGACTTTTGAACTTGAAAAATTTAGATTGTTTCAAAATTTTAGAAATGATTTGAGGGGTCCAGAAGAGTTATGAAATTTTATGACATTTTCTGCGCACTTGATTTAGAAAATATTGAAAAAAAATTTACTATGTGTTTCTCAGTGGTTTTTATGGCAAAGCGAGAAATTTTTGGCAATTTTCGTTTTAGATTTTAGTATTTTCGTAATTTTTCAACAGTTTTTACAATACCTACTTCAATTACTTTTACAACAATTTTTTCGAATAAAAATTACATTTTCAACGTTTTGGATGACTTTTTCGAAATTTTCAACCATTTTCATAAAAATTTTTAGCAGTTTTCACCAAATTTTTGACGGTTGTATGGCACATTTTTTCTTATGACTTTTAATGGAAACTTGTCGAAATTTTGTGGAGTTTTTGGCAATTTTTATCACAATTTTGAATATTATGTCAATTACAATTTTTTTGATACTTTTTAATGATTTCAATGACTTTTGTGTAATTTTAACTACTTTGAATCATTATTATGTTTTTTCAACTTCTTCAGTAACATTTTAAACAATTTGTATGGCCTAATACTTTCGATGATTTTTTTGATTTTTTGATCACGAATAATGATTTTTGAAGAATTTTAAACGGGGTCACTTCATAGACACTCTAAATTAGTTTTTATTGCATTAGAAAAAATGTTGTGATTATTTTCAATAATTTTCATGTGATTTGAGGATGTTTTTTACGAAGTTTTAACCACCTTCATAATATTTTCAAGTCAATTTTTATAAAATTTCCAATATTTTATGATTTTTAATGAATTCAACAAGTATTTTTGAAATTTTAACCAATTTTACTGATCTTTTTTAATTTTTTTGAAAGTTTTAACAGTTTTTATAACATTTTGCACGATATTTCAACCACTGCTTCAATATTTTTGAGGAGTATCAAGAAATTTTTATGTTTTCAAAGATTTTTATGACATTTTAAACAAATTTTACAACAATTCGGTCATTTTTATGTTGAATTTTTGGTGATTTTTATAGCATCTATTGCCTTTATTAAGAAAATTGTTTTAAAATTTCATGATACTCGTACATTGACCTCGTCTAATATTTTTATTAAATTTTTTTGAAATTATCGACGATCTTTTCTGCGTTTTTAAGATAATTTGGCGATATCTTGACGGAATTTACATTTGGCACACGATAATTCTTTCGTTCTATTTAGATATTTTATGATATGACTCAAAAATTTTTCAAGTTCAAAATTCCATCAAAATAAAAAATTTTCCACAAATCATTAGATAGGTGCCTTGTGATAAACCTTTTTCATTTCAATCCTGATAATTTCTGGTTAGTAAAAAATATCCTCCAAATTCAACGAATGGAAATTCCAAATGACAGGAGTGAGAAGGGAAGGAGGAAGGAGACTCGGCGACATCTCGTACTTTTTTCATTACGTTTTACGCCTTTGCCCAGTCAAACGCTAGGAAATATTCCGTTCGATTCGCGGTGAAACGTTGCTACCGTCATTAATTGATTCGGCTTATACTTTGCTCCCTGCTGCACAGCGCCCCAGCATCCCCATCCCGAACTTTTTTTCCCCTTTCTTTTGTATTTAATGTAAATTTACTAATGATTAAACGGTTTCTAATTAAATTAGAATTTTTTTCCATTTATCACGCAAACGGCTTTTCATTTATTCCGTTCTGTGCGCGTTCGTTAAATTCGAATCTATCAATTTTTTCGCCTTAGGAGGCGATTTCGCAAACGGATTTAGTTTATGGTATTTTTCATTGGATGGCGCACCGAGCCGACGCGACGATTACGAATGCCGAATCGTGCCACCGTCGCCATTGCTGCTTTTACTTCTTCAGGGTCGCGCCATGCCTGGCTGCAAATCCTCCAACGGCAGCGGTCCGGCAACGGCGGCAGCCAGCAAATGAATATTAATGTCCGAGACGAAAGAAACGCAGCCTTAAGTTCGCAGACTAGGGTATTTATTAAAGTGGAAATTAATCGAGGCAAAAATGTAAATTTTAACGAAAGAAATCCAGTGATTAAGTATAATTAACGAAACGATAAACGTAACGCTTGGCTCGAGCTACGTAAATGTTTCGCAATCGTATAATAATTCAAAGTAGAAGTGAGTCTTGGAGTGGTTTTAATCATCTGTGGATGGGAGGAAGGGGATGATTAAAGTAAAAAGCCAGGATATGAGAATTGATCACCGATACGTACCGTATAATAGGGCACTAGTTGTGTGAAAAATATAAAAATTGGGTTAGCAGTGCGAAAAATAAGGGAAGAAGATGAGATATATGAGGCGAAATTTTCAACAAGTAAATACAATCAAGTAGATGAAGTTGGAGAAGGAGTAGATGAGGCTGGGACAGCGAAAGGGGAAAGGAAACTAGAACTGGGTGTTCATATACGTAAAAAGCATTCTATTGTTACTTACATAAATCATTAATTTCTGTCACTACGTAGGCTAGAAAATATTTCTACGACTGGGTTGCGTTGTCTTAAACTTTTAATGCTTCTTATTTTCCATTATATTCAAAGTTCGACCATCTTATCTATACACGACAGAGTAGAAAAGGCCATCGCCTTCTTCATCCTCTCGTAAAGTTGCATTATCGTCCCCTCCCTGAGCCTCCTTTCCAGACGAATTTTTAGGATAAAAGTTGAGTATGTTTAATATAATGTAAAGAGTGAGGATGTGAGGGGAGGGGAGGAGGGATTTACCGAGAGTATACGAGGTGTATATATTTATGAACTGGATATGACAGTACGTCGTCGTCCTCGTCTCGGTGTAATATCCTATAAAAATGATGGATGATGACGATGGCGCGAGCCAAAAGTCGACTTCAATTTTCTAAACGGTTTACTCGCATACGATGCTTCCTTCTGCTTCTGTTTGGGCAAACGGACGAATTTTTCTTCGCCATATTTAATTAACGATTCGAGAACCATTTACGATGGTAATAAGATTCGGGCAACGTGACGTTACTCTTTTTTTTTTTTTGCACGATGTCGTCGTCGTCGAATTGCACCATGCGAAGTACCCGGTGTTTTTAACGACGATCCGGAGACCAGTATCGAGGTGATTTTTTACATTGTGAGGAGAGAAGCCGTTAAACGATTTTATTAGTTTTTAATTAGTGTCGCATCAGAATCGAACGGTACCTTGGATTAGAGCGAGAGCCGAAGGGAATAGAGGGAGGGAAATTCATGGTGTAAGAAATGCTGTTCGACGATGGCGCGACGAGCTACGTGTAATTACGTTTTTAATGAAAAAATTGTCATCGTTTTTAAACGCGAGAAAAACTCGTCGTTAGAGTAATTTGTTTGGAAGTCGGAATCGAATCGAATCGGCGATGTTATAATTTTCCAAACGTGCGTTGTCTTTCTTCCATGTTTTTCTCGATCTCTATCTATCTAGTTTCTCCTTTTGCGGATAGAAAGGAATTTTATTCTATTTTCGTACCGATTTTTTCGCTCTTACTTTGCAGCCTTTTCTTCCTGAAAAATCGATAGCATGAGGCTGATGAGGCGAAAAAAAACTAAACGTAGAGCGTTTTATATTTCGTAGAATTTTTTTTTTTGAAATTGTGTAGTAAAATTTTACAATATTTGGATGGGGTGGGGGGGGGGGGGGGGTCTAATAAAAGCATTTTTTGTACGATGTGCCATAAAGTACATGCGAGCATCGTAAAGCTGGAATGAAATTTTTAAACGTGTTATCGACGACGACATCTTAATATTTGATTTTTTTTTTAGAATCTCATATCTGCCCCAACTATAAGTCATCTGGGGTCAATCCTAAAATTTTGTCCATTTTAGATGCTGACTTTTAGACATTATGTCAGACAAACAATTCAAATTTTTTCAACTTGAAAAATTGACTTTCAGAAATTTTGTCAGATTTTTTTGAACTGAGAAAATATTAAAAAACTTTACTTAATTTTTGGACTTGGAAAATGTCAACTTTATGGACTTGAAAAATTTCAAGAAAGTTCAAATCAGTCATTTTGTCTGATAGCTTTTTACCTAATACTAATTTATAGACATTTTGTGAGACTTTTTTGAACTTGCTGACTTTTAGACATTTTGTCAAATAAACAAGTTATATAATGTACCTACTTTTTCAACTTGGAAAATTGAGTTCCAGACATTTTTTCTGACTTTTTTGGACTTTGAAAAATTTTCAGATTTCCATTGACTTTCTGGACTTTGAAAATTTCTTGCTGACTTTCAAACCTTTTTGTCTGACAAATAATTGAGACTTTTTGAATTAGGAAAATTTTAGAGAATTGGGGTAATTTTCTGATATTTTGTCAGGCGGACTTCTTGGATTTAGAAAATTTCAGATATTACGCTGATTTTTAGACATTTTGTCAGACTTTTTTGAACTTGGAAAATTTTAAATAACTAAAATTATAATTTTTAAACTTGAAAAATTTCGAGAAAGTTTAAATCAGACATTTTGTCAGCCAGCTTTTTACCTAAGGTTGACTTTTAGACATTTTGTCAGACTTTTTTGAATTTAGAAAAATTTTCAGATTTCTACTGACTTTTTGTGCTTGAAATTGGGTTTTTAAAATTTTTCAAAAAAATTCCATTCAATCTTAAAAATTGTTTACGATCAATTTTGGATATTTTGTCAGACTTTTTGGACTTGAAAAATTTTTCAAAATTCAAATGACTTTTTGCACTTGGAAAATTTCTTGAATTTCAAAAAGACATATCCGTGTACCAATATATCCACTTGAAAAGTGGATCTATCTTCTTTTTATTTTTTCATAGATGAGGCCAGAGAAATTTCTGCGTTACATTTTGATGTCAAGAAATTTTGTTACCTCGAATGGTTCAAACATTGTAAAAATTGTTGAAATTTTCATTATAATTCAAAATAAGATGAATTCGGTCGAAAATTCATGAAAACGGTTGAAGATGTTGAAATGGACAAAATTTGATCAAGGTTGGCGCAAGTAGAGTAAAAAAATTGTCCAAAAATTATTGAGAGCGTTGAAAATAGAGGGAAAAGTGTTGAAATTGCCGTAAAAATTGGTAAAAATATCGTACCCTTGAAAACTTTTGAAAATTTCGTACCAAAAAATCATGAAAAATGTGAAAATTCGGGAGAAATTGATTACATTGTAATAAAAATTTTGTAAAAATGGTCAAATAATCATGAAAACTGTTGGAATTTTCACAAAATTTTCCAAAATTATCATAAGTTTTACCATTTATGCGTTAAATTTACCGATTTTTATTAAAATTTGTGAATATTGCATTTTGTGGCATTTCAACCAATTTTTCAACATTTTTTAAAGAATTTTAAGAATATTCTCATCATTTTTACAAGACTTTCGAAACATTTATGATTTTTTTGTATTTTTAACGATGTTTTTACTGATTTTTATAAAAATTTGAAAAATTCCAACGCATTTGTCGACGTTTTTCATGATTTTTAGCATAAAATATGCTTTTCCTATGGGTAATTTCGCAAAAAAACTGACGAAATTCCGTCACCATAATCTGTAACAAAATTTCGTCACGAGGGATTTTTTTTGGACTTGGAAAAATTTTCTGATTTCTATTGACTTTTTGAACTTACGAGTAAAAAATTTCAGAGATGATGCTGACTTCGCAGGCATTTCCCCAGATGAACAATTTAGACTTTTTGAACTTGAAAAGTTGTTTTTCAGACATTTTGTTATACTTTTTTGGACTTGAAATAAATCTTCAAAATTTCTATTGACTTTTGTGCTTGGAAAATTTTCAGAGATAATGCTGACTTTTAGATATTTTTTCAGACAAATAAGTTAGACTTTTTGAACTTTGAAAATTTTTTAGATTTCCGTTATCTTTTTGGATCTTGAAAATTTTAGAGATAATGCTGACTTTTAGACATTTTTTTTTTAAAAAAGAATTTAGATTTTTTGAGCTTGAAAATTTTTTATAAAATTTCTAATATCAAGTTTTAATGATCTTGAAAAAATTTAACAAGCAAAAGCATATTGTTGATCATTTTTATGGAAATTTGCAACATTTTTAATAATTTTTTTTTTTGCAAAAATTATTACTTTTTTGCCAATTTTTTAAAATAATTTTATAAGTTTTCATTTAGAGGAAGAGTTATTAAATTATGACTATGTTTTTCGAATTTCATGTGAAAATTTTCAAGTTTTCCAAATCTTCGAATTGTTTATTCTAAAGCTCAAAGTTTAAGTTTCCTCAATTCAATATTTTCCAATTGAAATCTTCGCAAATGTACAGATTATGCTTTTCATCTCAAATTTTTAGCTCTTCAAAAATTAAGTTTCCAGCTTTCAAATTTTAAATTGGAATTCCGTTCCATTGAAAATTCTTTCTAAAATTTCAAGTTGGAGTTCAAGTTTTCGAATTTGATCCTTTCCCATTCAACGTTGATATTTTTCAAAAACAAGGTCAAAACAAGAAAATTCCGGTCACCAAAAGATCGAATTTTTCCTCACCTTTCAAAAAACCGTTACACGAGATGAAAATGGGCGAAAAAAAATTGCTCGATACGACCTCGTCGCCATCTCGCGACACGCAAACCTTGAATAAAAAATTCATTTAAAAGTGTCGCCAAAGATTAACACCGGTACAAAAGACGTGTCTCGTTTTAAAAGGCGACAAGGCCCGGCGAGAAAGGACGAAGAAGCGATGGTATACGGTAACAAAAAGCTCGCCATCGTCGTCATCCTCGTCGCACCAGACTCTCTAAATGATAATTTCATCAGGCCTGGTCGTTTTTATCAAATGATTTTAAATTACATTAGACAAAAGGGGTTGCGAAAAGCGAAAGTCGAGGAGCGAAGGGATTGCGTCGGAATCGCGATTATGCCCCGGTAACTTTTCATTTAAATATTTACAAGTTTTATTCGGCGGGCGAAGTTCATTGACGACGACTACGACCATAGTATGCACGTTGTTAATTCGCGAAAAAGCTCCGTGATGCTCGTCGTCGTAATCTTATAATAGCGAAATTAACCTGTGTCGAAAAATAAACTGTGGAAAAGTTTACACCGACGCAGCCATCCTTAACCTACAGCCATTTTACATACATTTCCAAGTCCGTTTAAAACAGTTTAGCTAAGTATTTCATTTACTAATGAAGCGTTCGAAAGTCAACGACATTTCGTATATACCGAGTCCTTGAAAGAATTCCACGATGGGAACGAGGAAGCGAGCAGTTCGAGATGTAACTTAGCTTTTTATACGCTGTGCGAAGAATGGCCTGCGGTGAAGTCGCGCACTTTAATACGAACAACTTTCGGAATCGAGTTTACATTCGGCTTTACACGTTTCCGTTTAATTGGATGGCGCGGTGTAGTTGTAAAAAAGTTTCTTATTCCTGGATTCTTTACCGCTGAGGTTTTACTTTTTCGCGAGAGACGAGCGGTCGACCGAAGCGTGGTGTATGGTCTATGAAAAATATGCCAACTCGGCGAAAAACTATACGTAAAATTTCTTAATAAACTGTTACGAGTAGATATGTTTTAAAACGAGAACGAGCATCTGAAAACTACGCAGACTGATACTTCGTCTTCGGGCCTATCAAGCGGAAATATTACATATACAGGGTGATTCGCAAATATTCTAGATCCTACTGTGCGGCAAAAAGGCTAAGTAGCAATTTTTCTGAAATCAAGTAAATGGAATGTGTTCAAACAAGAAGTGAAATCAGTGAAAAAAATAATGATTTGAGGAATGAGTTGCCCATGAAGTGAAAAAGTACTAAATTATGTCCAATGTTTGTCAAAAAGTAGCGGAAAAATTACCCAAAGTTCAAAATTTTGCAGAAGTTTAAAAGTTCGAAAGCTCTGGAAAAAACTTCACATTTGGATTTTTCAAACTTTAAAGGGGTAAGTTCGAATTGAAAAAATTCAAAATTTTCAAGCCAACTTAGGAAAAGTTGAATTTTTTTTCAGTCTTGAAAGTTTTAAAGTTTGGATATTCAAATATCAAAACAATATGATTGAAAACTTCAAAAGTTTTATTTAGAATTTCAAATTTGTTTCTTTAAAGGATACCCTCCATTAAGAGGGCAAAATGCCCCTGCCCTCAGATTTCAGAAAAATTTTAGTATAGTTTTGGGGGACCCTAAAAAACATTTTTCGTGGAAAAATTTTTTTCGTCCCCCCCCCCCCCCCCCCCCAGGAGGTCGAAAAAAGCGATTTTCAGGTAAAAAAAT
>FIZU01056081.1:0-10128 GCA_900064475.1 Pseudococcus longispinus
AAATGCTCGAAATTTTTTTCAAAAAATTCCAAAAATCACCCTTGATACTATTTACTATCCTTGCAAGTTTGAAAAAATTCGATTGAAAACTGTCAAAAATAGAAATTTCTAACGAAAATCCACATTCAACTTCCCAGAAGGGGTTAGGGTTGAGATATCATGCTGAAAATTTGGTCACGAAAGTTTTACACAATAAGGGCCGACTTCCACTGGATAATTCAAAATTCGGTGCTCAGGGCCAAATCACCCCTTTAAACCCGGCTACGCTCTTCATTTCCAAACATATTTTACATTCTTTTTGAATTTCTAACCAGTTTGAGAAAATTTTCCAAAAAATTTCCTACCAAAATACGAGATTTCTTCCTTGGTTTTTTAATGGTTTTTTAATTATGTTTTAGGTATGTACAACGCTCTAGTAAATCCAGGACCAGATTTAGTCATTTGCGATGAAGGACATCGTATTAAAAATAGTCACGCTTCTATATCACAAGCTTTGAAACAAATTAAAAGCAAAAGGCGAGTTGTTCTGACTGGCTACCCACTGCAGAATAATTTGATGGAGTATTGGTATGATACAAAACAAAATAAGCTACGAGTAGTTTTTTGAATCGTAATTACCTATATATTTTTATTTTCCAGGTGTATGGTCGATTTCGTGAGACCAAATTATTTAGGTACCAAAACCGAGTTCTCCAATATGTTCGAAAGACCTATTCAAAATGGCCAATGTATCGATAGTACTCCTCAAGATATCAAACTGATGAGGTTTCGTGCTCACGTGTTGCATTCTTTATTAGAAGGTTTTGTCCAGAGGTAAATCATCAATGCATCCTGCTGGTTTTATATTTTCATGCGAAAATCGTCACAAAACTACGTCTTCGATTCGTGTTTTTTTCTAGACGAAGTCATTCCGTTTTGCAACAAACATTGCCAACTAAATACGAATACGTACTTTTGCTACGTTTAACACCTTTGCAAAAAGCACTTTATAATACATTTATGAATGAAGTTGTTCGTACCAAAGCAGTTCCTAATCCTTTGAAAGCATTCGCTGTTTGTTGCAAGGTGCGTATAGTTAATTATTATCTGTCTTTTATGTCGAAATATTTTTTATCGATTTATTTCATCGGTTTATTTTAGATTTGGAACCATCCGGACATCCTATATAATTTTTTGAAAAAACGTGCCGGTGATGAAGAACTCGATTTGGATATCGAAGACGCAGCAGCGAGTATTGGAACTCCGGCTTCCGGTCCGAGTACTCCGATAACTCCTTCTACACCTCCTCATCAAGTTAAACGAACTCGCAATCGAGGTGGCAAAACTGGCAAAGATGCAAAGTTACCACGTAAAGTAAGTACATCGTCGGTTTGTTTTATAAGAAGCAATATGAAGTTTCTACTTGTTCGACTGATTTCTTCTTGCAATTAGGTCAAACCCATTAATTCAAAATAAACAAAAATAAATGAAAAAAAAATCATTCGATATAATAAATGAAACTCGTTATTCATTTTCAGAATCCACGTGTCAGTTCATCGCCAACGAATCCGAAAACACCGCTGATCGCCGCAGTCCCGCCCAATACGGCCAACACGACCAAATCAACATCGCCGGAACGACCGACCAGTACCAACGCTCCGATATCTTTCGATTCGTTCAATAATCAATTCCCGAATTTCAACCAATCGAACGAAACGTTCCGCGAATTCAATCAGTCCAACAACGTGAACCAGAATTACAATAATCAATTCGGACAAGAATACGGATCGCAGCAGAACATATCGAACAATCAAGAATTCAGCGGTACAAATTACCAACAGAATTTCAACGAATCGAATTTCTACGATTCCGGTTTCAATCAACAAAACAACTACTGGCAGGGAAACAACGAAAGCGGAAATTTCTTTAATTCGAATACGTCCGGTCAATCGAACCAAGAGTATTTTCAACCCAACACCTCGTCGAATAGTTCGCAATACGGGTCGTCGTCCGAATACGGTACGAATACGGAAAACTCTCAAGGAAACTATAACAATTCGAATTACAATTTCATCAACTCGCAAATGAATTACCCGAATGAATTTTCTATCAAACCCGAGCCAGGCACGATTTTCGGTCTGGGTGATCAGAATGCTTCGGGAAGTGGAGATTTAATGATGGATGGCAGCGGCGACCTGAGTAGTCAAGCATTTTCGGACGTCGGTTCCGGTAACGAGATGAATTTCCGAGATAACTCCGGTATCTACGATTCGAACATAGCGACGCAACATTTCGGTAACCAAAACGCCATGAACAAAGCTGGTATTGATAATATATCCATGTTGAATAACATGAGCGAACAAGTCCGTAACGACGCTACCAACAACATGGCAAAAAATAGACGTCAAGGGGTACAGACGTTTAATTCGAACCAAGGTCGCGGTGTCCACTCTTCGAGTGTTCGGTTGCCGGCCAATACGCAGAATTTCAATCCGACGTTCAACCCTCAGCAGTCGAAACCGGGTGCTAGAATGATAGCCAATCGTGGTAGAAACAACGCTATGATGGGGGTACGTTCCGGAGCCGTGGGCAGACCTCGTAATAACGCAAATTTCCGCGGCGGTGCCGGCAACAAAGATATGTCGGCTCGGGACGAAGAATTCATGAAGTTCAAGCCGGGTTTACCAGGAGGTGCGCCGGTGCTCAAGCACGGAATATCCGACGGCCAGCAAAGCTTTCAGAATATTACGCCGAATATAGATAACCAAGCGCATTTACTCGGTAATCAGATGACGGTCGGAGCCGACGATTTGAATATGTTCGCGCAGAATCAAATGAACGCCAATTTCTTGGATTCGCTGCGAAGCGAAGAATTATGGAATCCGAATTCGGTGGTCGATCAAAATACTCTGTTTCCCGAACAAAATTACATGTACGACGATACGAATCAAATTCTGAACTCAAGCCAGGCTGCGAATTTTATACCTAATGAAACGCCTAGTTTGCTTGGCGGCGTACGCGCACCTAGAGGGCTGATAAACGAAATACCGAGCAGCGATAACCTATTCGCCGGAGTTCAGCCGAATTATCAACATGGCGGTGCCGCCGGCGCTGTCGCCGATCACGATTTATTCAATTATCTAAACGAACTGAATACAAATTTCCCCATATCTAGTCATACCAGTTTTATGGGCTTGTTGGAAGGAGATGATAATTTGGGCATTAATCGAAATGCAGCCGCTAACGATATCGTAATGAAAAATACCCCGTTTCCGAGCACCTCGACCGCCGTCAACGACGGCAATTTCTTAGATCCGGCGATGCAGTTCTCTAATGCTAATTTATTAAATCAAACCACCCCTATGAATGTACCGAATACCGATCTACTGGCTAATAAAACCTCTACGACGCAGGTATCTTTCGAACCGACTCAAGGTACCAGTCTGTCATCTTCGTTACCTTTGGAGAAAGACGTCAACCAAAGCTTAATGGGATTAGCACGTCGAGGGCAGATAACCTTAAAGGTAATCGATAAGAAAAACGAATCTCAAGCCAAGCTAAACGAACAGAGCGTAATGGAACAAAGTAGACTGGAATCAGCCGCCGGCGCTAGTGGCGACGCGTTGACCACGCAGCAGACCCAAGCGCCTTTTCAAAACGTTCAAAGTCGCTTACCATCTATCGACGTTTTCAATACTAGTCAAAATTTCGTCGGAGCTGCTCGAATGAACCCTGAATCGAGTAATTTCCCACAAATGGAACAATTCACCTTCACCGATAATCAAACAAATACAAACACCAGTCAAGGTAACCAAACGAATTGGGAGAATTTCGACGTACCGACCGCTCAAACCTCCAAATACAACGTACAACAAACCGTCGCCGAAAAACCTCCGTCTCAATTCGGCTTTAATCAAAATCATCGAATAATGCAGCCGAAAGAATCGCCCCAATATGATCATCGTACCGTCTCCAATATTAAACCGGAACCAACGGAGGAAAAATCGGTACAAATGTCGGCGTATAATTCGCCCGATAATAGAAGCTTGTTTGGCCAATCGACCGCATCGAATGTTCAAGAAACTACTCCCAAGGAGGAATTGCACAATCAATATATCGGCTCTCAAGTCGAGCACAAGAAAATCCTCGACGAGAAATCGAACAAATACCCCGGATTACCCTCTGGTAAACCGGACACCGTACGTGTTGCCAACAAACCTATATCCAAGATGAACCCACCGAGTTCCGTTGCTCCCAAAGTGACCGAGAAAAAGCAGCCTCAACGAAGAAACATGTCTTTAGCAGCCAGAACTGAAATGGCTGCTAAACAGTTTCAAAATAACGAATCGTTCGCCGATTCTAGGCAATCTGCCAATGCCACGTTGTCTCCTGGTAGCGTTAACGTGAAATCCAATACGTCGACTAATCCCGCCAAAATCACCATTAAAACCGAACCGAAAGATGTCAAGACTTGCGATGCTGAAAATACCGATGCTAAAATGCCTGCTCCAGAAGTACCTCCTGCTCCTAAAAGCGTCAAAGAGGAGCCAGGAATACCCTACGATTGGGTGAGTGTAATCAAATGTAGACGATAGCTCGCATCTTGATGTTTTTGTTGCCATTATTTATGTTTTATTGTTTTTTATTTTTTCAGACAAACGAATTTTTCAAAGATTACACACCTGGTAAAATCGAAGCGTCGGCCAAAACGTTGATATTCTTCTGCATGTTGGAAGAAATCGTACAATTGGGCGATCGTTTATTACTCTTTAGTCAATCTTTATTCACGTTAGACTTGATCGAGGATTTCTTACAAATGTTCAATATTCCCGGCACCGAAGAAAAATGGGCTCGGAATAAGAGCTATTTTCGTAAGTACATAAGCCAATAATCGATTAATTAGAAACAATACGATATATTAATGGAGGATTACACTGGCGTATGTTCGTATTGTCCAAAATTTTTTCACAGCTATGTTTTTTAATTCATTCAACTTTCAAAGAAGTAAATCTAAAATTTTACGCATTTACCTATAGTCCAAGAGCCGAACCTACTAAAAATGTACCGAAAGGACTGAAAGCTGGGACCGGTCCCAAAAGTTAGCATTGTACCCATATTTTGAAAACCACCAGTATGCTGATCCGCAGCTGCTGCTTTTAAGCACAGTGAAATTTCGAAAGCTCACAACTTTCATGAAATTTCGCCCGAGAGAACTGATGGTTCAAATTGGTGTCAACTTTTAGCAATTTTCGCACTGAATTCGAATTTGTAGGTCGGCTGGCCTCTAAGAAGTGCTGTCAAAGGCCTGGCAGACGGGGTCAAAAAGGGGAAAAATTTGAAAAATTTGCGATTTTCGTATTAAATCCGCATAGAAGTCGTATAATCGGGTTGAAAAGTATTTACGATCGGTTCTAGGGGAAATTCGTCATGATTTTATAAGGGGGGAGGGGTAAAGTAAAAAAAAATTCACGGGTACACGCACGTTCCATATCAATGTTTTTTGGGTCGTAGAATTCGAATATGATATTATCTTTACCTTGGGGGGTGAGGGGGTGGTATCTATTTTCGCGAATCATGCAATTACTAATGTGAAAAATTGCCGAGTTTCATCCAATTTTCAAAAATATATGATTTTGAATGGTAATACGCGATTCGTAAAAATAAGTACCACCCCCTCACCCCCAAAATGAAAAATAAAGTCATATTCGAATTCTACGACCCTGAAAACATATATTTTGATATGCAACATGCCTGTACCCGTAATTTATTTTTGCTTTGCCCCTAGCCCCACCCCCAAAATTGTCAAATTATGACGAATTTGAATTTTTATTATCATCTCAGTTCTTGAATATCCCTTAGAACCTCGGTAGGTATTATTCATACCAGCTGCGCCGAGAACATCCTAGACGTTCGATACTGAATGTTCCACGACTAGAAGCGTATCATAACGTAGCTAGATGGATCGAGAATGTTCGAGAACATTCCACAACCTTCTCCCTACTCCTCGTTGCCTATAAAAAGCTCCGTTGCCGTAGCGACTAGCGCATTTCGAAACTTAACGCTTAAGGAGCACCAGTTTATCGTGAACGAAAATATACGCTTCAACTATCACTGTGTATTTTCTTTCACCGTATGCCACAGCCCTGCTGAGTGTGTGAAGAAGGATATAATCTAAATATTATCACCTCATCAAACCGATCGTAAATTCTTTTCAACTAGATTATACGACTTCTATGCGGTTTTAATACGAAAATCGCAAATATTTCGACTTTTCCCCTTTTTTGACGCCGGCAGCACTTAAGGGCTGGCAGACCTACATATTCGAATTTAGCGCAGAAAATGCTAAAAGTTGACGCCGATTTGAACCATTGTGAACTTTCGAGCTTTCACTGTGCTTAAAAGCAGCAGCTGCGGATCGGCAGACTGGTATTTTTCAAAATAGGAGTACATATGCTAACTTTTGAGACTGGTCCCAGCTTTCAGTCTTTTCGGTACATTTTCAGTAGGTTCGGCTCTCAGACTGTAATTAGGTATTTTTCATTTTTAGAAAAATGAGTGGACAGTCATAGCCTCGCTATAGACGGCCTCTCTGGCCGCAACTCCGCCAACAGCCCGTTCAACGGATTTGGCCCCTTGTGCCTCACTTAGGCAGAAGGATTTGGGTCCATAGTATTGTGAAGTAAGTAAATTTTTGTATTTTTAGTTTTTGCTGATGTGTTAATGCCAAGTAGCCAACTTCATTTAACAAAAATCTTCCCGTTAATTGCTCAACACAAGATTGGGACTCTTAATATCCATATTCGACAATTTTTTAACGAGAAAACTCCAGAAGGATCCAATACCTATTTGATCAGAGGTTGATGAACATGTAGCCTGCCTGCCTGCCTTCAAAGTTCAAGGGGCAAATACCTTTTCAAAGAAAATTTAACTTGCATGAACTAATTTTAAACCATAGGAGTGATGAAAAACTGAATAAATTCTCTTCTCATAATTTTCTACCTAGTCTTAAAATTGAAGAGACTATAAATGTAAATTTTAATTTAAAAATTCAATGAGGATAGTGAATGCTACTTTGAAACCTGAACAAATTTTGTTGGGATTACTTTTTGCCAATCATCAAAATTGAAGGGACATAACTACAATCAAAGTAAATTCAAAATTTTAATTTTTTCCGATTTGATATTATTTTGCTCCCTCAATCTAGATAATAGGCAAAAAGTAATCATAACAAAATTTGTTCAGTTTTCATAGTAGCTATTGTTCATTACCCTCACTGAAATTTTAAAGTGCATAAATTCAAAATTTCAAAGTTTTTTTGCTTTCAACATTATTTGCCCCTTGAATCTAGATAATAGAAAAACGAGTTTGTACCACCTCTTTTAGGTCACTCTGTATAACAATAGGTTGTTCTGTGTTATTCAATGTCCCCTTTTCTCAATTTTCTCCCCTGTTATTTTACACTTTGATTTAATCATACCACATACAGGATGGTTCATTTATAAAGTCGATGAATTTGATAATGAAAATATTTTGACTGAAAAAATCTCGAAAACTAAGCCCTTTAGAAAAAATTAATAGTGCACAGGAAAAAGAGAATTTTAAGCTCTACGATTTTCATCCCTCGAATTTTTTTCGTATCACCCTTAAGTTTGGGTTTATGGAAAATTTACCAAATCTAAGCCAATTTTTTCCTCTTCATTTTCAAAACCATCGACCTTCCACGTTTCCCATCAACAAGGATTTTCTGGACAAACTAAGGGTGCTGCGAAAAAAAACCATGGGATGAAAATCGTAGAACTTGAAATTCTCTTTCTCCTAAGAGCTATTAGTTTTTTTTCTAGATGGCTCAGTTTCCGTGATTTTTGCAATTAAAGAGTTTTTTTTTTCCATTTTCGAAACCTTATTCGTAAAAACGAGCGCAAAACTAAAAAATTTGAATTACGTCATCAAAAGTTATTCGAGTTTTGAAATTTGGGTGAAAATTCCTACGCGAGTTTTCGATTACGTGTTTAGTTTTTCTCAGTGGCATTATTACACTTTTATCACAATTTGGTGGTTTTTATGTTCAGACTAATTACCTTGTAGATTATGTAATAAGACGAATACAAAAGAAAATCGAAGCACAAGCTTTCAATTACACCCAGCCATTTTGATATCGTCAAAATAACGTCGATAAAAACCGCCTGCGTGAAAATTTCAATTCGATCGAATCCGCACAACTTCTGCCATATGTTCGACAGACAATCCAAAATACATACAACGTTTCGTAAAATTTTCCACTCGAAATTTCGATCGAAGAATACACGCATTTCGAACGAAACCTAACGTAACGCATTCGTTAGATATTTCAAGAATCGTAAAAATCTACCCGAAATTTTTTTTCTCCTCATTCCAACGCTCGGTTAATTAGTAAATTAATACGTCAATTTGAGTTATGCGAGATTTAATGCTCGATAACGTAACGCCAAGTTGACAATTTAACGTGCCGAAAATTTTTCTCCCGCATGTTTTCCAGATCGTAAGTTTCATTCCTCCTTCACCCGACTCCTCAGCGCACACTCAATCCGCAATGCTGCTGATTCGTAACTCAACGTTGTAAAAAAAAAGCACGCTACTTGGTCGGATCGAGCTACTCGAATGCAAAGCTTTAAATATTATACCTACGAACGAGGTAACCTTGAAAATTGGAGGACACCGTGAGAATGTATGAAACAATACTACGAGTATATAGATACGTATAACTCGACGCTGTCAAAATGTAGTATATTTTATAACTTCGCAGTAACCGAATATATACCTACCTAAACGTAGCCTACCTATGGTACCTCGACCGAGTCTACACTGCCGAAAATTTAGGTAGCTCTTAATACGACGACCAACGATATATTTTTTCAAAAAGACAGACGCGAAATCGTAAAATATTGTAACCTTAGCAGTTAGCAGGTATACCTACGTACTGTAGCATAGATACATTATGTTTTCTACGTCTGCTTCTATACAATACGAGCGTGTGTTTGTTGATATAGGTAGTATACGTACACAGACGACGTCTGCGGCGACGACGCCACAGCAACAGGCACACCTATTGCTGTACTAATGAAACGTGAATTATGGAACGGATTCACGTAATCATTAAATTATGATAAAATTTGGGACGAGAGTAACGTGCGTATATACGCGTTGCATGATGTAAGTTGTAGGTACTACAACTGTAATGAAGAGTAAAATAGGTGTCCAAAATATATCCATACCGATATTTCGTGCGAAACGAAATTACAGCATTAACATGCAACAGGATACCTACAGCCTTGATATTGTTCAACGTAGCATCATCTTCTCGATACGTCAGGCCAAGTTCTATATACGAATTACATAAACGGAACGGGCAAAAGTCGAAAGTGCATGTAGTGTAAGAAAACAATTGAACGACGGACGAACTTCAGGAAGGCTTATTTTTCAATATATAACTTTCGTCGTCAAGTCGAGTCGCGTCTTTCACCTCAAGAGGTTGCATTCATCTATATTCTTTGATTCTTGGTACACCTGATCATACCTCGTAAGTTCTGCGGACGACGTCAATTCTTGCCCATAAAATACCAATACGCCCACAAGGCCACAGTATTAAGGGTAAGTATTTTTAAATTCAATTAATCCTAATAATACAAGTTGAAACTGGATACTTTTTCATAGAATTGTCAGAATATAAGTTGACTTATACGGGGTGTTCCGGTAGTAGTGCATCACCTTCGAACCACAGATGCAGTTACTCAAGCAGGATTTGAAGGGGTTTTTTAAGTTCTACAAAATGAGTTATACTCATGTTTTGCCTAACTCTAAAAATTGAAAGAGCTACAATGATTTGAAAATTTGTAAGCTTCATAACTCCTTCAATTTTAAGTTATGCAAAATTTTGTATCGGTCATTTTTTGTTGAGCTTTTCGAGCTCCACAAAATGAGCTGATAATTACCATTTTGAAAAATTTTTGAAAAGAAAAAATTAAATTTCAAGAAAATAATATCAAATTCCATTTTTTTAATGATTGCCCTCCTTCAATTTTAGAGATATTCGAAAAATTATTAGTTCGTTTTGTAGAGCTCAAAAAGCTCAACAAAAAATTACTCTTACAAAATTTTGCATAACTTGAAAAT
>FIZU01056103.1:0-27770 GCA_900064475.1 Pseudococcus longispinus
GGTCTCAATGCTACGTGAACATTTTTGTTTCTTTTATGCAGATTTAGTGCAAAAATAAGCGAAAATCGGATAATAAAAAATTAACCGACTTTTGGACATCGGATAATCGGAAGAAATCGGTTGCAATTTTTTGCTCGGATAATCGAGATATCGGATAATCGAGGTTCTACTGTATGTTGAAAATTTACGAAATTGTTATAAAATTTAGTAAAAATATCGTAAAAACGGTCAAAAAGGAAATAAAAATCGTCGAAAACGTAATTATCTAATCAATTGTCGAAATTTTTATAAAGATCACTAAATTTTTTGTAAAAACATGAAGCATACACTACACCCAACACACGCGAAACGAGGGTGTAGAAATATACGCAATTAATGTACAAATTATACGTGGGAGGCGAAATGTATTCTTTCACGTTTTAACAATGCACATTTCACAAGACGACAGCGATATGAACCCCTACTATTCTATTTCGGTTCTGGCTAACTTAAAAACTACAAACGATAACGGGATAATATGTACATTTAATCTAATCGGTGTACGCAGTGTCCGGGGCGAAAAACCCCCCGCTTCAAACAGAAGAAAAAAATCATGAAATTCGTCGAAAATCTCGTAAAAGCTGCCAGAATTTCCACATTTTCCAAAATTTCATGATCTGGATGTACCATTTTTTAATTCTTTTTACAGATTTTCATGAAAATTTATGAACATTCCATCTTACTTTTATAACATCTTTCAACGATTTCAAGGAATATTGATATGATTTTTACGAGATTTTCGATAATTTTTGGATTTTTTTGACTCTTGATACGAAGTTTTTACTGATTTTTATGAAAATTCAAGAAATTGTGACGGAATTCTCGATGGAATTTATGATCTTTCAATTGTTTTTACGATTTTTTGATTGATTATTGTAAAAATCTCAAAATTTCAACAACTGCTTACTCTTGCTTCAAGTTTTAAACATTTCTTAAAATGGTTTGATAGGATAACCTTCATTAACACGAAAAAAAATCAAAATTGAAAAAAAATTGACTTGTAATTCGAAACTTGAAAAATTGTTTTCTAATGATATTTGATTTACTTCAAAATTAACGGAGTGCGAACGAAAATTGTACTTAATAAAATTTTGAAAGGGTTCAGGGAACTTGAATGAAATCATAAAAAATTAAAAATTTCGGCAAGTTTTTCTATTTTAAACGTTACTTAGGCCTTTTTACACTGATGCCAGCTCATCAACAATTTTTTATATTTTTTCAACGTAATGTAAGGAATAATTATACTCGTACCTATTAAATTTCTCATAATCAAGTTTTTAAAAGAGAATAGAATTAGCTCTTAAATGATTTAATTAGTTTTTTATTTCATCATTTTAAACCTACTTCTTCTCTCTTTCAAAAACATGACGAATAATTTTCAAAATGTCTTACTTCTCAAGTTATCTGTGCTTGAAATTGCAGGGACAAATGCCTTTTTTTTTAAATTTGAATCAAAACATACAAATTTCCATTGACGAAGACGCATACCGATATAATTTTTGATATAACGGAGTCATATAGAGAAAATGGGATATTTTCTTGATCAAGAAGATGTAGAGATAGATTGCTATAGAAAAGGAAGACCGAAAGTGCTAGTTCCCAACGCTACAGTCAAGATTTTTGATAAAAGGACACAAGTCTTATATAGGTCCTACACGGTTGTATTAGTTGTCCTACCTGAATGGCCTCTTTGGGCAGTGTATCGACTACTGAATTTTTTATAATATCAAAGTGAATCGAAATCCACATTCCACAATAAGGAAATCTCTGAGAAAGTATTATTTAGAACATTCTTTGCATATTTGAACTTTTGAAAAAATAAATTGAATTGAACTTACAATTAGGGTATTTCTGGTATCCAAAATTGCAGGTAATTTTTATGAAAAAGATAAATTTTTTAAGATGAAAATAAATGCTCTAATGAGCTTTTCGTTTCAACATTCGTTCGTCGTTGCTTCAATTTAAAGTTAGGCAAGAAATCATCAAACGAGAATTTGTTCATCCTTCGAGGTATCTACAGCCTTTCTCATGATTGAAAATATATTTCGCGATTCGAACTCTCTCGCAATAATATTCTCGCTTTAAATTTTAAAGATAGGCAACACGTTCATCTGAGGCGTTTTCTCAGCCGTATCTGGTAATATCCAAATGTAGCGAATATACAACCACTTAGCAGACACACTGTAGGTACTATTTGCCAAGAAATTCGTGAGATAACACGAAGCAACTTGGTATAGTGAAAAAGTAGCTCGTTAATTTTCGCCCATCGTGTCGCCCTGCGTTGCGCCTCGTTCGAAAACAAAAAATTGTTCAACCCCGTACAGTCGTGGTGTAATCTTTATTAAAGGAATTCCGTCTCCGTCGTACCCGGTGTATCAACAAGCCAAAAGTTAACAAGTTGCGCGAAATTTTTCTACAGGGAACAATGTATTAATGATAGCAATTAACCTTTGCCAAACCGAATGTTTACATAGTACGAGAGAGGAAAACAAAAGTCGCGCAATAAAATGCGACGATAAAATTTTATTACGAAATAATACAACTTCGACGTTCGCCTTTAAAATTTGTACCGGTCCGAAAGCCCAGCACAATAAAGCATTTAAACAGCACAACCTCGCAACCATCGCATCACAACCCAAGTAACTTCAGCCATTTAATACCGCAACAAGCTTAGTATTAATTATAACGCTTTAAGCCGGAAGTGAAAAGAGATGGTATGGTAATTACGCACCCTACGTGGCATATTTTCACTACACCTAGTTAAAACCCCCACGCTCGGTCTAGGTTTACTTTTTTTTCAACACCCGACAGCGACAGTTCTACAATCTACATACTTACTAAGATTAGAAATAGAGCTTTATATAGGTACTTTAATCAATCGTATAGCGAGGCCTTTTGTTGGGCCAAAAAGTTCAACGACCTTTTACCATTCTTATGATTAATGACTGTTGAACGTAAGTGTAGGTACATTTAGGTACAATAAAACGTTTACAAATATTATCTGTATAGCGTATTTCGACTCACTTGAAAAATAACAACGAAACCGTGGCGTGGAGAAAAATATTCACCATGTGGTAACCTCTCGGGTCGAGTTGATGGAAATAGTAATTCCATCGAAAAGTCAATACACAAAGTGGTCTGTACGATTTGTGACTTTGCTCCTGAAATTATTCGTATGAAAAATTAATACAAATTCGTTGCATCAAAGATTAAACAATTGCATTGAATAAAAGCGTTAAGAAAATGTTCACACGAAAAATGAAAACTCGAGAGAAATTCAACTCAGATATAATCTCACAAATTTTCACAGCAGGAAATAACGTTATTGCCAAAAATACAACATAAAGGGAGAAATAAAAGGGCCATGCTCGTGTCAAAAATGAAAATGCATCTTTGAATTTCAAACTTATGACGCATAGATCTATATCTAATGAAAAGAGAAGGGACATTTTTACATTTCTTCCTTTATTATTAAGGAAAAGGCTATTATAGTCGTAAATTTGATGCATCATCGCCTTTTCGTTCCAGATAAGGGCACAATCTCAACGACATAATTTACCAACAACTATTTACGATGGTTCATTTTTAAAACTCAATTTTTCATCAAGTATTGAACGTTCGTTCGCTGGAAAACGGATTATTAAAGAAATGAAATCTTATGTGAAATTTATACAACATACGACCAATCATGAAGGGTGGAGGGGATGTAGATTATTCTTTATTGCGATATTCTATAGGTTCGTTACCCACCGACCCGGTTTTTTACGACTAGTAGGTAATTAGGTATCTCAAAAGATCTCAAAACCAGATTCGAACCCAAGTCAGCGTTACAAAAAGGGGAAGGGATTAATTTTTTCCTATTTTTGGACCCTGAATGCTAATTTTTCCAAATTTCGAAGAAAGAAATATTATTGCTTTCGCAAATAATTCGACTCGAACTCAATTTTTTCAAACAGAAACATGATGGAAATGTAGTATTGTCTTTTTTGAGGAACAAGTTCCATCATCTACGGTTCACCCCCCCTCCCCCTTCACCAAAAAGAAAATAATGTGAATAAAAATTCATCTTTTCAATTCCCTGCAACTTAGAATGATCTGTCCTCTTTCCAATTTTCTAAAAAATTTGTAGCCGAAAATGTGGAATATATAACAAATCAATTCGGAATTTCATATTATCATTTTTTCGCTTGGATAAAATTTGAAAATAAAGTGAACGGAGAGGGTTGGAAAAAGTAGGAGGAGAAGTGGAAATCAGCAACTTGCATTCTCCAAAATTGGAAAACTACAATATGGTTCAATTATTAGGTTGATGATTTTGAAAATGAAAAAAAAACAACACTGACCGCAAAAATCTCGATAACTAAGTTCCCTAGAAAAAAACAAAAGCTCGTAGGAGAGAGAGACTTTCAAGTTCTACAATTATTTTCATTCTTTGAATTATTTTGGTAACATTCTTAGTTTGGTCAGAAAATTCATGTTTATGGAAAATTTACGAAATCGACTATTAAAAATTAAACAACTTTGACTGCAAAAATCTCGAAAACTAAGCCCCTTAGAAAAAAACTGATAGCTCATATAAGAAAGAGAATTTCGAGCTCTACAAATTTCACCCCCTGCATTTTTTTCGTAGTACCCTTAGTTTGGCCAGAAAATCCACGTTTATGGCAAACATACAAGTCAATGGTTTTGAAAATGAAAAAAAAAGATAACATCGACTTTGCACCCATAACCATGGGGTTTCTGGCCAAACTAAGGGTGCTACGAAAAAAATGCAAGGGATGAAACTTGTAAAGCTTGAAATTCTCTTTCTCTTATGAACTATGAGTTTTTTTCCTAAAGGGCTTAGTTTTCGAGATTTTTGCTGTCAAAGTTGTTTCATTTTTGAAATCATCGACTTCGTTTTTTTTCTTTATTTTCAAAACCATTACGTTTCCCATAAATATGGATTTTTTGGCCAAACTAAGGGTGCTACGAAAAAATTGCAAGGGATGAAATTTGTAGAGGTTGAAATTCTCTTTCTCTTACGAACTACCAGTTTTTTGTAAAGGGCATACTTTTTGAGATATTATTGTAGTTAAAGTTGTTCAATTTTTTAAATAATCGATTTCGTAAATTTCCCATAAACATGGATTTTCTGGAGAAACTAAGGGTGGTACGAAAAAAATGCAGGGGATGAAATTTGTAGAGATTAAAATTCTTTCTTTTATGAGCTATCAATTTTTCTTCCAAAGGGCTTAGTTTTCGAGATTTTTTCAGTCAAAAATAGTTTCATTTTTGAAATCATAGACTTCGTTCATTTTCTCCATTTTAAAAACCATCGACTCAGTACGTTTCCTACTAACATGGATTTTCTGGCCAAACTAAGGGTGTTACGAAAAAAATCCAAGGGACAAAATTTGTAAAGCTTGAAATTCTCGTTCTCTTAGCAGCAATCAGTTTTTTTCTTATGGCGTTGGTTTTCGAAATTTTTTCAGTCAAAGTTATTAAATTTTTGAAATTATCAATTTCGTGAATTACCCATAAATACCCATTAACATGGATTTTCTAGCTAAACCAAGGATGCTACGAAAAAAAATCCAAAGGATGAAATTTGTAGAGTTTAAAATTCTCTTTCTCTTGTGAGCAATCAGTTCTTTTCTTATGGGCTCAATTTTCGAAATTTTTGCAGTCAAAGTTGTTAAATTTTTGAAATTGTCAATTTCGTAAATTTTCCATAAATATCCTTAAACATGGATTTTCTGGCCAAATTATGGATGCTACGAAAAAGATGCAAGAGATGAAAATTGTAGAATTAAATTTTTTTTTCTTTTATGAGTTATTAGTTTTTTTTTCAAGGGGACTTAGTTTTTGAGATTTTAGCATTCAAAGTGGGCTCGGTTTTTGAGGTGTTTGCAGTCAAAGTTGTTTCATTTTTGAATGTAATCGACTTGTAAATTTCCCATAAACATGGATTTTCTGATTAAACTAAGGGTGCTACAAAAAAAATATAATAAATGACAATTGTAGAGCTTGAAATTCTCTTTTCACTATATGAGCTATTATTTTTTTCTAGAGGATTAGTTTTTGAGATTTTTGCAATCAGTGTTTTATTTTTTTTATCATCGACCTTAACTATATTGGAAATTCAAAATTGGGGGAAATGGTTTTCTAAGCTGAAAAAATTAAGACAAAACATATTCTAAGATGGGAAAATTGTATTTTGAGACAGGATTTACAGTTTTCAACGCACAATTTCTTATAATGAACGAGAAAACATATTTTGAGAAGAGTCTTTGTTATTTTGTTCCACATTTTTCTTTTTTTTTTTTGGCATTGGAAAATTAAGTAGATACGAGTATATTTTTAGTAATGTTTCCCATCTCTATTCATTTAGAAATTATTGAGAAAAATTGCACACAAAGTGAATAATAATCAATCAAATTAAAGATCAAATACATTTTTGCCCGAGTACTTGAGATATATTTAATAAATTTTGGAATTTTCGTTCAAAAGCCTTCTTTCTACAGCAAAATTCGCCCTTTCGCTCAGAGTCTTGGACTCAGTAATTTGTTATACTTTCCAAAATTAGAAATATAAAAAATTCCAAGATTTTTTCTCGATAAAAACACTCTCCTCAATCCCTGACTGGCTAAGCCACTACATTAAGTAATGAAAACAAGTCAAGTTTTTCGAAAAAATCCAACTAAATTATTAATTCGTTTAAATATTCCAAGATATCGTCTCCGTAAAAACATTCCCTTCAAATTACTCATTTTATAAAATAAAACCCAGCTATCAAAATTCGGCTCCGAAAAAAAACCACGTAAACTAGTTCAAAATTCAAAGGCAGGTAGCTAAATTACAAATTCAATACGACAACGATGAAATATCAAGATATAAAAGCGTTTAAAAAATTTACGAGAACCGCCGGCACGAATATTTTTCCAAAGGTACAAAAAATGTATTCGTCATTCGGCCAAATACGGGGAAAAAATAATAATTTCGTACGTAGACTTTATTTTAAATTGGTAATGGTGAAAGTGACGGTTAGAAAATTCAACGCCGGTAGTGTCATAATGCGCTGGTGCAATAAAACTCTCGCTAGTGGGGGTTGTGTGAACTATGAAGCAAAACAGTCGGCGATCATTTTTTTACAAATGTTTCGACTTGATTATATAGCTGCGTGCAAAGGTTAGAAACGACGTAGGACGATCACAATCGGGAAAAATATTTTACGACAACGAGAACGAGTTGTAATTTTGAGAAAAAAATTTCACGTGATGTTTTATAATTAACGAATATGCTTAAGCAAATTTTCAAACATAAATCTAGCGTTAGTGTGCTTTTATCAAATAAATTTGGCAGCTTGGTAAAAAAAAGTGTAAATTAAAAATTAAGAATTTTCGGTATTTTAAAAAATATTACGTATACGAGTATACTTCAAACCGCACGAAATTTAATTTATTAGTCGAGCTAATTGCTTTATAAAATAAGCTTCTAGTAGCGTTCAACAAATCACATAATAATACTATGAAATTTTCAAAAAGGTTGCTTACTTTGTGCATAGGAGTTCCCCAGAAATCGTTGACGAATATATTCGATATCGGTGTGTGAGGCCGGAGATCTCGGTTTTCTTTGATTGCACTGATATCGTCGAATACGAAATCGCAATTACAGCTGTTGTAATAACAGATAATACAGGATGCTACCACAATAGCCGATAAAATACTCCTTGGGAATGTTCTAGCCGAAGTTGAAGACATTTTTGGGCTCTTCACAACATCGTTTTAGTATTTAAGATATAAAAACACGAACTCGAAGTCATGTGTTATTCGTTCTACAACTGATTACTGTCTTTATCATTGTACGTATTTAATACGAAAAAAATCTCAGTGCAATTCGGCGGTATTCATTACGTACCAAAGTTTTCACAAAACCATTATCACAAGCTAAAATCAAAATCAAAATAAACACCGAATTAGAAAATGGCACGCGAACAATAAACTTAGTTCTAGAAATATACTACGAGAAAATCTACGCTAATAAAAAAACAATCACGATTTCCTTAATTATAATTCAACAATTATATTATCGTTGGTAAAAATTATACAGAAAAGTTCCAGTTCCAAATCTAAACTAGGAGTAGTAATTTACAAGTACTACGTATGTTTTGATATGAAAATAGTATCAGAACAGTCCAGTGACTAAAATTCGAACGACTAGAAGCTTATTTCCAGACGTAGAAGGAAGATCACGATACAAAATTATTGATAAAATAAATAAATATAAATTAGGCTATGTACGAAATAGCGGCACCACAGAATAACAATACAGCATCTGATAAAATCGAACGTGTTAGCGTAAATTACTGATAACGAATCACAAGTCTAATACATCTGAAAACTTGATAAAGATCGAAACAATATTTTCTGTATAATTTCTACTCAACCGCTACAATTACGTAATAATAAAGGCTAAAATATTGCAAAAATCTAGTTAAAACTTTGAAAATATATTCGTTATCAATAAACACATGAAAAGTATGTACCCATGAATACGAAGTAACTGCTTCGGCCACGCGAAATGGCCGATTATTACAATCGGTCGAACTCATTGTAAACGAGATTTACAATATATAATTCGTATAACTTCTCCGATAACTAATTCAAATGAAATAAATTCAAAATAAACAATAATATATCGCACCAAAAATTTACAAATTATAAGCACAGATCACACCCAAACAAAAACATTTCAACCGTAAGACTGTTTATCGTTGCAACTTTCTTCTGTGTCACAGAAAACAACATTAAACGCTCCACTCGGTATTCTTCGGTAAACTTCGGTAATATACGAATACCTAGAATATGCGCAAAACTGAAAATTTCCTTTCATTTCTCACAGCATGGCATCGTTTCGTTTGCTTTCGGGGCAAAATGTACATCGATTATTAATCTAGGAATTTAAGAGGCATTTTTTTCCTCCTTTCAATGAGTAAACCGAACGTTAGTAGCGAAAATTAATTCCACATTTTATACGACGTCTGAGATCATATAAAATTACAGTGGTCCCTTTTTGACATAATAGTGTTGGTGAACTTGCTCCTCGCTGATACAATTCGTAAGCTCGTAGTTATTGTGAAAGCTTGTGTAAACTTTTGGCAGGATGTGAAGGCTAGTTGAGGTTCAAATTAAATCTACATTTCCGATGGTACTAATATCTTCCGTTAACTTGATTTTTTTTTCACCGGTGTCCAAAACCGTACAAAATTTCTTGTCAGTGGATATCTTTTTGGCCCAAGTTGCGGTTTAAAGTATACAGTATTGATTTTTTTGTTGTTGTGTTTCCTGCCGTTAGAAAATTCAAGTTTTTCTTCTTATGGCTATGGTTAATGAGCGCCGCCGTAAAGTATACGTACTTTATTCAACAGTTCTTTCTGTATAAGCCATGCATGTCTCGTGAAATTTTAAATAAGGATTATACTTAATAGCTTAGTGATTTATGTATTTTAAAAATAAATAATATATTACTATCTTCCTCATATTCGTTGTTTCATTTGTAAAACAACATTACTATTTCCGATTTAACAGCTAAGCCTCTAAGTTGATTTTCATCACAAAAATGATCGATTCATTCATCGATTAAAACAACTTTAATGCAATATACGTTCGATGATATTAATGTTGTTTTATGATTTGAATGAATAGATTTTTAATAAATATTTTAATTTTAGTAGGTATTGCAGTTATTCCTGTGGAGGGTGAGGGTATCGTCGTTGGGGTTGCTTCTCTTGACTCTTATTTCAAAAGATTGTGTACACCTATATTCGTCGATTCTTGGCGTATCTGATCCAGAGATGGTGATAGTCTGCCCTCAAATGAGACTCTAGAAAGACTCGAAGTCAACTCGAAATGACTTCGATTCTTTTTTCTCAAAGACAAGCTTTTCCACACTCGGAGTCTATATTTTTAAGGAGTCGAAAATTATGCGACTCTTTTTTGCATTCGAGTCTTTGCTTCTTTTTTTTTCAATTTTATCGAGTTGCTATTGATTGGAAGTCTAAAGCCAGCAGCAAAACGATTATTTTCTATTGCTTATTTAATTTTGAGTCCGCGTCGACCAAGGCTCACTGATGATCATTTTGAAATTCTACTCTTTCTGAGAGGCAATCGAGTTTTTTATTCCAATATTTTGAATTATAAGTAGGTTAATGACTTATGTTATGTATGTCTAATTGTCTATGTGCTGTAGTTTAAAATAAAGCTTCGTTTATAATTTCTGGAAGCTTAGTAACAGCTCTTGTAGACCTAACGAAAAAACATCGCGATGAGGATAGATTTCAACCCAGCACAATTTATTCTATCAATCATTTTCTGCAATTGCACCTCAGTTTCATCATCAGCATAGCTTATTTCATTGATTCTTTGGCCGTTGATCTTCAAACCCATTCCTTTGATTCGAGCTTCTTTTGCACCTCCGTTTCATCATCAGCATAGCTTATTTCATTGATTCTTTGGCCGTTGATCTTCCAGCCTATTTCTTTGATTCGAGCTTCTTTAATAATTTCACCTGCGTAGATGTTGAATAGCCGTGGTGAGAGTGGACATCCTAGTTTTACTCCCCTTTTTATACTGCATTTCCCAGGCGGTTATAATGTCGTGGTTGCTTTACGGTTTGCTTGGTTTTGCTCGTAAAGTTATCTCTTCCATTCTTTTCAGAACGAAAGACGTGAAAATGAAACGTTTAAATTTTTTCTCAACTCGAGTATTCGAGTAAAAAAAATAGCTAAATTAGTCTGAAAATAGCCTCTTTTTTCGTAAAATAAATTATAACACATTTTACTTTTATTTCGCCGCCATAAGTACGTGTATTAAAAACAGGAAAAGCATGTAATTAGAATAATTTTTGCATTAACCAGTTAATAAATTTTTACTATAAAATACAAAGCAGCGCAGCAACGAATAGGTAAAAAAAAGATCGTCATTGCGTAGATGCAAAACCAGCAGCTGAATTTGATATAAAACTCCCCAGAGAAGAATAATGCCACTGTAATACCAAATTAAATGTCCTTTCAAGCAACGCAGGCAACTCCTTAAGGAAAAGCAACGTAGGTAACGGAATTCTAATATTTATTAAAGCAAGATTTATTTTAAAGAATGTAGGATATCCGTTGACTCAATAGGTGTTCCTTGGAATAAGTGTTATAGAAACATTAGCATCGTAAACTTATACACAGGTAGACGTTATGTAATGGTAATGTAGGGAGGGGCACCTATGCATATTTTACAGCTTTCGAAGCTTCGGGATTTTTTGCAAGAAAATTAATTACACACGTTGAGAGAGTTAAGTTAATTCGTATCATTTCTCAATTCGCAAATTGCTCTTATATTCGAAGAAATTCTACGTTTAAATGCCTTGTAGCGCATTAGACTACCTACCTACTTACCTACCTATCTACTTAGGTATTAAATTTGCGTACATTTTACGAAAACGCAAACTTTCCGAGTTTCATAACTTTACATTTTTAATTCGTAATTGTTTTTCTTTTATATAAACTTCTAGATAATGTGCTGAATCAAATTATGAATGCCATGTTTGCATTTTCTCGAACTTTGCTGATCCTTTTTCGTATACCTATCTTCTTCAGAATACTTGATGAAATGGGCAACTAATTTTAATCATTTTTAGATTACAGACGGTATATGAGAATACACCTACATAAAAAGTTGAACGCTCTATAATGCAGGCTGTTTTAAGTAACAATAATAAGTACAAAGACCTTGAGTAAGTATGGAAACTCTGCAACATTGTACTTAATCGAAAACCAAACTGGAGCACGTTAAACGAGATTTTAAAAGCATTAATTTACATTTTTAAATACATCGGTATTGAAATTTTAATCGACTACTTAAATATGTAATGTTGCGCTTCTGAAACCATACCACAATTCCACATTCAAATATACCGAACAATAAATCCCTTCGAAGTATACAAAAGGGATATACATATACTCGAAACGTAAAATAGGTTTATTTTTTTTCCTTCAGCATGTCGAATCCACTACTCATTTAACTTTCGTTAGCTCTTTCGGCTGAAAATTGAATTCTAATGTTTTCTTTATTCCTGACCATTTATCCGTTTATTCAAAGATTCTCTCGAATTTTCTAAATACTCGCCGGCGCGTCTACGAGAATTTAAACTTCAAACATAACTTACCAAAACAGAAATTATTCGAGCGTATAATTAAAGTTGGCGAGTTGGGAGAAAGGCTGCTGCTGCATTAGTTTCTTGAAAGTATGTCTTATGGACGTCATTATACCAAAGTCATAAAGGTTCCAGACGAGATTTTAATATATTTCCTCACAATTCTGCCTCAAAACAAGAATTCCTGCACCAAAGCTTGTAATTAAATTTACTTACTTATACTTACTCGACTTGTAAATTACGCGACGGTCGCGCTTTGCTAGATTTAATATAATTGTACGTAGTAAGTATATGCAGTTTCATCATATTATAGGCTAATATTGCCACTCTCAAAAGAAAATATTTCAATAAAAGTCGCCCGTTTTAAATTGTCTCCTATATTGGTTCTTGTAATCTAAATGATGTGTTTTTTTAGCTACCCTTTTGATCTTGTATGGCAACCGAATCACATCAAAGGCGTAATTTTTTCCATAGAGAGCCTGTTTCCATGATATTTGATTTAAATTCGTTTTCCGTTCTTTTTTTTTTTTTGCTTCGAATGAATAGCTGGGTATCATATTCGCATACGTACTTCCGAACCGAGAAATCGTGTCTTCTGTTTACATTTACAAGATATGAGGATTCACTTTGCTCTTTGGCGGGATGTCGAACGTATATATGCATGTAGGCTCCTATTTTAATATTGAGATTGAGAGTCAACCAGTCGCAAACGTATATTTTTTTTAAGTACAGAATTTCTTCGTTTGAAATTGGATAAATAATACTTTAGGTACCTTTGGGGTTTCCAGGAAACACCCAGAATCTGAAAATCATTTATATAATAGAACATGAGGAGCGTTGGGGAAGGGAGGCTTGAAAAATTGGTACAGAATGAAAACGATATGAAATGTGTTTTACCATAGTGTGGATTCATTCAGTTCAGATTTACCAGTCTTGGTGTCCTATTCTGTAACACTACTCAATCAATACGAGAGAATAATGAAACATGGCCGGGAGGGGGGTTAATTGTCATTGAACAAGTAATTCAAAATTATTTGTCGTTCGTGGTGGTCAACTGTGAAAAGTGTTCAATTTTTTTTTTAATATTCTCAACTCAGCAGGTTGAAAAATATTCACTCATGAAAATCCGATTGTGAGAGTTACATTCCATTTTTCATTCTTATCGGAACTATTCTCGTTTTATTTGTTTTTCGTTAATGTACCTACATTACATAAGTATTAGAAATCTCGCCAAATTTGTTCAAAAAATTTGAAAAAATTCAGAAGAGATGTAGGGGGTTTACTCTCCTAATTTAAACATTTTTTTAAATAACGGAGATCCTAGTATTCATATCAAAAAAGAGAAGGCGCCCAATGCAAGGGATAATGGACGAGTTGGAAGTGAAATTCTAAATCTGTCATTAGAATTGAGGTGGGGGAAATAATTCTATCTCGTCCCTCATAAGTAAATATAAAGGTACTAATTTCAATTCAAATAGCGATTTCATTTAATGAAATTAGCTGCAAAAAACAGCACAAAAAAGTTATACTCATATAATTCGTTCAATATGGTACCTAAATGTGAGAGTACGAGTACCTACCTATATTATTAATAAGTACCAAACTACCACTCTGCATAAGTACGGTACCTAAGCGATGTAAAAGTATAGAAAATTATCCAAAAGGGTTGGCACATATCTATTCATCATTTTAGTCATTTAAATTAGCTGATAAGCAGGGTACACGTAGAGGTAGGTAATCGGTATATGGAAAAAATAGCTCAAAGGTATAGCAACATAGCTTTCGGAAGAAAGTTTAATTTACAGGGCAAAAATCCCACCTACGCATTTCCATTTAGAAATTACAGGTCGCGATTCTTTACCAATTTTTTAACTAGAAAAAAAAAGTAAAAGCACTAGGAGAAGAAACGTTTAACAAAACACAACAGCAGAGTACAACACAACATCAGAAAGAAAAAAATGGAAACAAAATGTATCACTTACGAATGGAGATATAAAAAGAGGAGAACAATGATAAGGAACAACGTATAATACCTATTTATAAAAGTACCCATATGATGCATCCCTTCAATTTTCATCTGCAGCCTGGTCCCAGTTAAACTAATGGAATTGCCGTTCATACGAACATCCCAGTCTTTGTCATCAAACTGCCGGACAGAAACTGCTTTTACAGTTACAATCTATTGAGGTCATTCTTCGACAATCTTGCTAATGGAATGCTTAACTTACCATTTCATATTACGGCCTGTGAACTGAAATGGTTTTCTATTTTTAACCTCGATAAAAAGGGGTTACGTGTCATCTAACCATTTGAAATTTTCGTTGTTTTTCCCTGCTGCAGCAGTCTTGCTGGCTGTCTTTCATTCGCAACGTCTCGTGCGTCGTCGGTCGCCTTTTCGGAGGGGTTTTCCAGCGTATAAAAATAAAATAAATTAGGTTCGAATTTAAACATTTTTGATGGTGGATTTGGTATATCGAATTTGAATTTTTATTTGGACCAATGAACCCGGGCATAAATTTACGTTTTAGCATAATTCTGTATAGATTTATGAGGGTAAAAGGAAAAGGAAAAAAATTCCACCAAATATATCGCCGAATAGCTATTAAACGTTATATCAACGTGGATATTGTAGCATACCTAACTAGAAAAAATTCCCAGTTAAAAGGTAGCTACGTATTTGAAAAAAAAAAACTATCTATTTTGATGTAACTAAAGCTTAAAATAGCATTGTGCAAGGTTCTTGATGCTATGAAAAACGAGTTCTCATAAAATTACACATACGTAATATAAGTACAAAAATATCGCCTGGTCGGATTGAATAGGCAACCCTTAGGTTTTTTATCACAAACGCTCCGTTTATAATTTTGTAGCTTAGGTACTCGCTGAAATAGATTTCTTCCATTTGAGAAATTTTTCAATATCGAGCCTATAAAGCGTAATAAAGCTACAACAAAGCCAACTACGAGATAATTAACTGCGAAAATCACAATATTTAAAACCTCGTGTCTTTGTTTTTGCAGCCAACAATGGCAAAAAAAGAAGTAAAATTCAAAAGAAACAATAGAAGAATACAACGTTCGAAGAATTACTTGGTAATTGAGAAAAACTTAGTAAGTTATGCTAACGTTGAAACCTCTTCTGTTTTTTGTTTATTTATAGCTCTTGTAGTAGGTACTAAGTCGAGTTTGCAGCTTCACGCAGCGCACGGTACACGAAAAATACTCAAAATTTTCCCCAACTCACATTATGAAGTAGTATTCTCACATTTTTTTAATTAAACTCCCACAAGCATCACATAACACTCAATGTTTCTTACAACGTTTGTCTGTTTGATATTAAGATAAATATTCCGCGCAACTCCAGCGAATAGTATGCGAAGAAACGCGAAAATTTTACAAAAACGAGTACAACTGAAATAATTAACATTGTGCAGGCATTCTCGAGTACCAACTTGAAGAACGAGCTTGTAAAAGAAGCTGTTGTTTTAATCAATTGTTCAACTTTATCAGCTCGTCGAGAAATTACAATTATTACATAGTCGAGAGTACCTACCTACCTACCTACGTTATTATTTCATTTTAACATGCCATTTTTTTCCCCAACAACAAACATTCTAAAAAATATGTACTTATATTTTTAATATAGGTACAAATACCTTTATACATTTTTTTCCTCCCTCGTATTTTTAAATAATGAAAAATTAATCTCGTACGAATAGAAATTGTCAGGTATTTGAAAAAGAAATTGCAATTACTTTTTACAGCGGAATATAAACGATTAAATACAAATTCGTATTGTTTCGTATTCCATGATTGAACTTTTAATTAAAATCGAGAAATTGAAAATGGAAAGGTATTATTTGATTTTTTAGCTATAAATTCTAACGTGATAAATAATGCAAGCGAGAAAAGTTGGATAATATTCATCACGTTTTTTGTACACTCCAGTTACCCAAGAAATATTAAAATTAAAAATTTTTCTTGCGATTTCATTATATTGTTTTTCCCTCAATACCGAACGCACGTTTTATCTATCATTTTTTATAATATTTCATTTTAATCATTTCGTAGTATTGGAAATATTTCACAAGAGACAGAGAGAAATATACCATTTAAAAAAATAATAATAAATAGGTACCCAACACCCATTCAATAACGTATCAGCCAAAGAACTGTGTTTTACCATTAATTATTCGTAAATATATTTTTCGTGAACTTCACTTAGATAATTATTAGGTAGGTATTAGGTACCTAAAGAGAAATTAGTTAAATAAATGAATAAATGAAAACAGTATTCGTGACACGCGAGCGATTGACCACACTATAAATTATCAATTTGAAGAAAAATGCAACGAGTACTGCACAAGAATGCATGCGATTCATCTATCTTTTCATGCAAAAAAAAAAAACTCATAGGAATAAAAACTATAGTTTTTCTTTCAATAAAATGTCTAACAATCGTTGAAAGGCAAAGTTACATACACTTTTGCATGGAAAACTTTCTGTACAGGAATGCAACTTTATAAATACAACTGGGAAATTACAGCTTATCATCGTTTCAATTCGTTGAATTATTTTTATCCGTTACCCTTACCCCGACTCTCGACCTTTTTTAAAACCTCGAATAGCACTTTTCATTCGAATGCATTTTGGAATTTACTGTACGGGTATGATATCTCTTCATATAACTATGAGTAGTAAAAGCATGTCAAATATTACGAGTGAGTGCAAGTTGGAAAAATTTATGAATAAAAATTTTCAAATTTTGGTTTCTTTTTATCAAAAATTAGCAAAGAGAGTATTTTCATGAAACATTGTTAAGTACTTCACAGAAAATTCTCCAATAAACGTGAAATTGTTCATCGTAAAATTCTGAGTGCGATTGTTGATAGAGCGTCTGATTGAAAAATCAACACAAAATTTGTATTCACCAAGTTAGCCCAAAACCCCAAATTAGTTGAAAATCAGTAGGTATCCCAGTGCAACGTAGACCTGGTGTTTCGACTTCCCAGTTACCTAATATGAGATTTTCAAAAAATATCCATTTTCTATCTCACTCCCACCCCCTCCAGAGAGGTCAAATGCATTTTTTCGTTTAAAATTTTCGTTTTCTGCAAGTCTCAGCCGATTTTTTTTTTCAACTTGCAGGGATGATGGACCCTACCAAGGGTCCAAGGGGCATTTCTAGAAATTTTTCATTTTTTTTGAGAATTTCTTGATATATGGGGATGGGTATTTTACGATTTCAAAGTTTAATATGAACATGTTTCTTCAGAGGTGCCAAAAAATATACCCATATGTACCTACGACATATTTTTTTCCGAATTTTCTATTTCAAGGAAAACCTACAAGAACACAAAAAAACTATTTTCCCGCCATTTTTCGGCCTTAAAATTGTCATTTCCGGTCGACAAAAGTTTTCCTTCCAATATATGAGACGTATAGAATCAAAGTGCAGAAATCCATTTTTACAAATGTTGAGAAGAATGGAAAAACTACCACAGCAAGTAGGTACTGTTAGGGTGGTCCCTATTTTGGATATTTCCGAAATTTTTTCAGGACGACCCCCCCCCCCCCCTCCCTCGCCCCCCCCCCCCCGGTCAATTGGTAACACATATGGAGAAAATAATTCCCAATTTTTCATTTTTTACCCAACTGAATTTAAAGTGGTGCTGCGTGCCTTCCTTTTTGAAAATTTAAAAAAAAAAACATGAAAAATACAATTTATTTTTGACATTGTTCATGTTTTTCAAAACATATCTATTTTTTTCAATTTTTTGCCAATGAAATGGTCTCAACACTTACATTTTTACCCAAAAACCCCGTTAAAGGCAATTTTTCACCATTACCTCCATTTTCGGGAACAATCATTTTCTATTTTATTTTCTTCATTTTTGATGGTTTTTGAACAATTTTCAAGGGTATGATAATGATGAAAAATCTCCATAAACGGGGTTTTGGGGTTAAAATGTGGGTGTTAAAACTGTTTTATTTGCAAAAAAAAATCAATATATTTTTAGATGCATTTACAAAAACGTGAAAAAAATATCAAAAATTGTCATTTTTCACCCCCTACAAACAGGGGGGAAATGTGAAAAATCACCGAAAATGGCCTTGTTGAGTAAACGTATTTTCATTGTGACCAGTTTGCTTGAAACTTTTGAAAAATTAAAAAAACATATTTTTTGTTTTTTTCAATTTTTTATGAAGGGGAGGGGGCTCACGGTACTACTTGAAATTCAGCTGAGGAAAAAATAAAAAATAGGGAATTATTTCCTTCATATGTGTAACCAATTGACGAGGGTTCCGAAAAAATTTCGAAAACATTCAAAATAAGTACCGCACCTTAAAGTATACTGCAGCCAGTTTTCTATTGCATTTACTCAAAATCTGTAAAAATGGATTTGTATGCATATGCCTCATAATGAATTTGGTTCAAATGCTGTAGGTTGATGATGTGTTTAGGTGGCATTGGTGATCGCATGGAAAAAAGTTTGTTGACCTGGAATGATCATATAAGAGGGGAAAATGGGAGAAGAACCTGGGTTTTTGCATTTTTGAAGGTGACACACCACGATATCAAATTCCATCTAGACTTGATACAAAATTGGGTTAATTTTATTTTAGAGATACCCAGTTAGATATATTCAAATTTCAAGTTTGGTGAGCCACTCACCAGACACTCTGTATAAAGGAAAAGCTTTGTGGGATGGAACCAGTGAAGTTAAAGAACCTTCTTTGAAGGAGAAGATAGATTTATATAGACTGTTGTTTTGAGAATTACGACACCAATATAAACTTAAGTGCAGTTTGTAACCCTAATGTAAATTTATCTAGCATAATGCTAGCAAATCTAGCACAGTTGATTCATTTTGTAAAAAGTACTCGTAAGTTCAATTTTGTTTTCATCTTTTCTGCGCAGATATATTGTTCAATCAGCTAAAATATGATAAAGCGGAGATAATTGGCGAAATTAAAAGAAACTTGAAGAAGGCTTCCTATAGGGCGGATGAAGAGCAGGCATCTGAAAGTGATGCAGATGGAGACTAATTATCGAATGGCCATAATACGTTGTTTTTTGTTTTAAATACTTAGGCCTAGATAGTGTAGCATACATCTAACACCTGCAATCCTACATCCACAAACTAGCATCATGCTAGCACCTTAACTAGCATCTGTTTTTCAACAAAAAAATCTAGTAGCAGAACTATTGCACCTGCACACTAGTATCATGCTAGTATCTCACTAGCATTATATTTTAATAAAAAAATTTTAGTAGCAGAACTATTGTATGGAATTGTAATATACTAGCATCTGCATACTAGCATCAAGCTAGCACCTCACTAGCATAATTATTTGAAATGTGTAAGCAACTCTGCAAAGACTGAAACAGATAAACTACACATCATTTGTAAAAAGGTGTTTCATCCAAAGATGAAAAAAAATATTGACGACACTAAAATCATTTCTTTTAATTATTGGTAAAAAAATATGCCTAACTAATTTTTAAGCTTTCATTTAAGGTGATTTTGAAATAATATCAATCGTTTTATTCATGACAGCAATAGAGGTTACAAAGAGCGGTAGGATTGCCAGAATGTCATGTACAAAACCACACTATACAGGGTATTGGAGGTTCTATTATGGAGAAGTTAATGAGCGCCACTTCCGTCATTGTTCAGTCCATCCATTTCTCCTTTAAAACCACTCTCAACTATTTGTTCATTGATAAGATTGTCGATTATATACCCACAAATTATTTTTCAATCGAAAATTGGGATATACCAAACAAAATTCATTTAGCTGACCCAACTTTCAATATACCCTCCAAAAATGAAAAAAGAAAAAGAGAGCGTCATGACAAAGAAAAAGATCAACCAGAATTCAAAACTGATGAGAAACAGTCTAAAAAGAAAGAGAATGAAAAAGAAAAGGACCCCGATGAAACAATTAATTGTATAGTCAGAAATGATGAGAGTATTTCACGATTCCTTTTTTGTAATGTACATATTTATACCTATGTTCAAGATTTCGACGCGATATATGTAATGTATGTATGTACTATCTAACAGTGTACTTATTTTGATCATTGATCCTTATTTTTATTATGTTTAACATGCTAACATGGGTAGCATTATGTTTGCATACATGCTAGTTTCAAAGTATGGCATGATGCTAGTACTAATGTTAGCATTATTTGAGAATAAGGAGGTATGTAATGGAGTTTTCTTAGATGTAGGAAAAACGTTTGATCGAGTCTGGCACAAAGGAGTATTGGCCAAGGTCAAGGACTTATTACCATACGGTCCATACCACTACTTCAAACTCTCAAATCATGTTTTAGTGATCGTATGATAATGGTCAAGCAAGATAATGAGCTTTCATTGATTTACGAAGTTGAAGCAGGTGTTCCAGAAGGTAGTATATATTAGGCCCGTTGCTTGATATACTTTTTACTGCATACCTTCCAACGAGAGACAGCACAGTGGTATGCACGTTCGCTGATGACAAAGCTATTCTTTCCAGAAATGAGAATCCTAAAACTGCTTATTCTAACTAGGGAACCTTGTCAACTCGTCACCTCTGATCGAGCTGAAATTTGGCTCACTTGAAGAACCCGACCGCGCAGCCAAACTTTCAGGTATGAATGTTAAAATGCGCGCATTATTTTTGGCCTGCGCGCAGATCAAGAATTCTACAACCAGTTCACCACTGTCACCAATTATTATTATACAAATGAATACTACTTACCCTACTTGCACCAATAAAACGTTATTTATCAATTGTATTTTGCTTTTTCTCAATTTCTCAGTTATAATTTGGCATTCAACATTGAGAAAACTAGCGATACCATCACAAATTGTCATTCCAATTTCTACATGTTTTTTGTCGAGGAGTTGACTACACATTCGAAGCCAGTCTTGCTAGACGAGTATTTTAAGATGCCACATGCATTTTTATATGTTGAGCATTTTCAAAATATTCTTTTTTTTTTGCGTGAGCATATTCGCGAATATTCTAATTATGCGGGAATATTCTCTGATGAGAATATTCTCATAACATCACTGCTTTCAGCTGCTGAAGTTGATTTTTTGATTTTTGACGAAGTTTTGAAAATAGAGAAAATAGTCTATTGGTATATCAATATTTTACAAATATGGTAAATTCTGAGATAAAATTCTAAAACTCGGTATGTACACTAAAGTCGACCAGTCAACTCCCCGAGTCGACTGCGACCATTTTCGAAGCGAACTGGAACCTCCAGCAAAAGTTGAATTTTCTCCAGCGTTTCGGAATCACTCCGGAAAGCGCTATAGGTAATTTAACTACGAGAGCTAAAAATGTAATCCCAGCGTTGAGGTGATATTATCAGTCATTTAGCATGGTTGAATTGAAAATCCGAGGTGACGAGTTGACACGCGTATTTTTTACAACTTGAAAATTTCGAGTGTACAAAAATTTTTTAGCAAATGCACTTGTCAACTCGTCACCTGGCATTTTCGATTCAACCATGCTAATCGACTGATATTACCCCAACACTACGATTAAATTTTTAGCTATCAAAGATAATTGCAGCATTTTCTGAAGCGAGTCCAAAATGCTGAAGAAAAGTCAACTTTTGCTGGACCGGAGGCTCCAGATCGCTTCTAAAATTATGGCAATCGATTGGGGGGGGGGGTCGACTTTAGTAAACATAAAGAGTTTCAGAATTTTATCTCAACATTTACCACTTTTGAAAAATATTTATATAACCAATGGGCTATCTTCTCTATTTACAAGAATTTGTTAAAAATCAAAAAATCAACTTCAGCAGATCAAAATTTGGTTGTCAAGGTTTGGATGACATGCTCTTTGAGTGAACCAAATTTCAGCTCGATCGGAGGTGACGAGTTGGCAAGGTTCGCTTGTAAGAAAAATTGTCATAAGGGAACTTGGGTCCGTTGGTTTGACATTTTCAATATTTTTTTCTCAATTTTTCTTCATCAATTGCATGAAACATACCTACAAATACATTTTTTTAAATCATACATTTTGATAAAATATTTTCCCATCACCAAAAAAAGGGCAAGTGAGTGGGATGAATTTCGCGACGAAATTTTTTTACAAAGAACTTCATCAAATTTGAAAACAGAGGTATTTCACCATAAATTTTGGCACGAGAAAATGTCATATCGTAATATCTACCCACAATCTTACCTTCAAAAAAAAATACATAACGAGGTATTCGTACTTACCTAATTTATTATTCAAGATTACGCTTAAAGCAAAAACACGCCACAACAGGGTGCAGATAATTTCACTACAAATCATTCTTAATTAATTGTAACTTCAACTTTAACACTGATTTCGGGGTATCTACGTAAGAAAAGGTTTGACCAAACAAAAAAGTGTGATTATCGTTGAAATTTTCGACAACGAATCCGAAGTCATCGCCTCATTGCCGCGTGTTATTTAGCAAATTAATTAAAAGAATAAATTTTCCGCGTTTTTCCGGTTAATTCATCATCCACGGCTTGATAAAAGAAGAAAAAAATATCAAAATAAAAAAAGAAAAAGAAAAAACACTCTATTTTATCAAATTATAATTACAAAAGAATAACGCGAGAAAGCTTTAATTTTTGACGTGAAAGATATAAAAATAAAACAAAATTAACTATTTTAATTTTATGGTCTTTTACACTATTATCTTAATTACTAAGTCTTCCGAGTTGCTGTTATTTTTACCCATCCGGGGTTCCGGGTCCGAAAAAAAGGCTATGTTTTCATCTTCTATATGCCATCTTTTCTTCTTTTTGAAGAGCCAGAATTAATATGTAACTTAGGGCCGCAATTAGCATCTGTGAAATAAAAAAAGAAAGAATATCTCGCCGTAAAGAAAAGTTGGGCGGAACAGCGGAAGAGCGCGAACCGTTTATGTACATGAAACGGATTCGGGGAACAGACAATTTGTGTTTTTACGCCGCGAATTTCGAATTTTATAAATTTTTACGCGCGTTTTCTTTTGTTTGAGATTTTCATATTATCTTAAGAAGCGGACGCGGACGCGAGGCGACGTATTGTACAAAGGGGAGAGTAGTGTACAACAAAAGAACCATAGTATAGTAAAAATAAACCCAACTCGATGTTAACGATAAGATGGCTTCGAGCGATTTAATTAAAAACACGCCGCCGCGATGTTAGCGGCCTGGAAATTTTTTTCCGCTAAGGAAAACGTCAAGTTAAGGTTTTTAATTTACATTATTGACTCGAAGTGTAGTAAGTACTCTGGTGGCGGCCTATACGCCAAGAAAAAGAAAAAGATAATGGCAAAAATTAACCTCGTTCGAGCGTACGTAAGTTAGTCTCATTTTTCAAACTAAATTTTCACCGTTTTCGCGATTCGCATTCGGATTAAAGGCTAAGTCGACTTTTTTTCCCCCTCTTACCTAATTCAGATTACTTTTGCTTTCGCGATTCATTTTCCTACCGAATTTATCGACACCCTCTTTACAATTTCTACCATACTTCTTCAACCGATGGAAAGCGTCTTTTCTTTATTCTTTAATTAGTGTTCATTTATGCAAACCAGCTGACGAAGTATACTTCAGATATTATTCACTATTTGTTCGCGATGCAAATTAAAGCTAAATTGATTAAACTTTATTAAAACTGAATGTTTCATTTTCTCTCGGTAGCAAAAAGAAAAATTAAAAGAAAGGAAAACAAGCGAGATAGAAGAAACACAAAAAACTCGAAAAAAAATACGGACTTCTTTTTCAATTTGGTAACATCTTTCTTCGAAACGGTGCAAAGCATCGATTATTGCTACAATCTTTCACTTTTGTTCGTCGTAATTTCGCAAATTACTGAAATTTTTTCTCATCGTCGTTCATCGCGTTGATTTATTACAATTGAATTCGAAATTCATTATAAATACTCGTAGTATCGAACAAAAAAATATCACGTAAGCATATTTGTTTCTTTTTTGTTTAAAAGGGTCCAAGTGTCCCGTTTTAATTTTCAATTTCATTTTAGTTTTTTTTTGAAATTTTGAAAAAGAAACAGAAAAAACTGTGAAATTGCCGAGAAAGACACTGATAAAATGTTTAGATTGCTGACTTGAAACCCAATTACCCAATCACTCAAAACAAGGTTTAAAGTTGCAAAATTTTCAAAAAAATCGGATTTTCCTTTGCTGATGATCAACACTGCGCACAATTTCTGACATTTTTTCCGATTTAATGGGTTTTCAAATTGCCTTTATTTTCAAATTCATTGTAAAATATTTCATCGTTTGACGCGATCTCAAGACAATTTGAGAACCTCTGAAAAAGGAAAAAGTGCTAAAAACAATTTTGGATAAATTCAAAAATGACTCTGAAAAATCATAAATCATCGAGAAATTTGTTTACAGTTTCAAAAAAAAAAATGTTCGAGTTCAAAAAATTAAAAAATTTTGAATATTATTTGCAGTTAGGTTCAATTTTGGTACCAAGGGAAGGGTCTTTTATTTTTTTATAACTCAAAAATCTCGATTTTCAGCAATTTCCAACTTTTTAACTTCCTGGCAGAGGCTAATAAGTGGTATCTAATTTCGAGTTCGATAGCCTAGGAACGATGACCTCATCCAACAAACTGGTTTTCTGAGTCAGAATTTCACGCTAATTCCAGACATTTGATTAGAATCAAGCTCGTTCCCAAAATAATCGAGTAAGAGCATCTGAAACATAGTTTGCCTGTAGCGGCCTGTAGGTACTGCCCTCTCTACCCAAAAATTTTTCAATGCTTGACTTTCAGAAAAATTTCTCAATGGATATTGACCCCATGTTAGAAATTTCTATGACATTTTAGCAGTGATTCTATTCTCGCCGATTGTTCTGAGCCTTATTTCAAGAAAAAGTTAAAAACCTCTGAAGCTGAAGTTTGAAATCTTTCAAGATGAACTATGGTCTATTAAAATCCACCATTGGGGTAGAATGAATTCATGCTGTTAATAAATATGTAAATAAGACCTACATTGAGATAATGATACCTCAAACATTACTCTTTATTAGACCATGATTAGTCAAAAAATTGAAAGAAAACTACGCAAACATCTATCCATCCATCGTAAAATAGCACAACTCGCAGTACACAGCAAACTGCAAAAGTATTTTCGCTTTCCAATGATATATTACGTTTGGGTTGAAGGAATTGTGCTTTTTACATAACAATGATGAAATTAAGGGTGAAACGAGGGAATTTATTCAGTACGCAGGCAACCACATACAAAAGAACAATAGACTGTTTCGAAGGTTAGGTACACTTGGTATACAAGGGGAATACTACACTGTAGTACGGATGGACCGAAATATTTTGGCATGGGAGGAGAAATGAATTATGCAATCATTTGAATCGAATACTCAGACTACACGGGCACAGACCTGTAGTTTGTTACGTGCCAAGTTTTCAGAATATTTTGGAACTGCGAAAGCTGAAAATTTGTACAAGTTTTATTATATATAAATATGAAAATGAACCTCGTTGATTCTTGTAAAAAAAATTTTTTCGCCGGTACGAAAATTAGATTTCTATATCCCCCCTGCACCCTCGGCCACCAAAGTTGACTCATTTTTACCCGCTAATTGCTCGATTGTGTGTATGAAAACACGGGCGCGTATATAGGGGTAAACTTTCATCAATACGACATTACCGTTAATTACGCCGTCATTAATCAACGTAATTACAACATAAATAACACATCAACTTGAATATGCTAGCCAACATTAGAGCTAGAGCAACTTTCTTCGAACATTCCAACCTCCTATCACTCCATTTAACCTTCAATGCTGCTTAATAACAGCAATAATTTAACCGGGGGTAGCCTGCATTTCGGAGGTTTACCGCGCGCCGCAACATTTATAAAGCTGACATAGTTTCCAAACATCATCAAGCTTTCGAACGTTTTTGAAGAAAAGTCCTGCCAGTCTGTTATTTGCATTACGATAGACGATCGACTTTACGTTTCACCAACATCGACATAGTGAAAAGAACCCTTTCCGCTGGCACCTACGAAATGTAAATTGACAAAACCATCGGCGTCCGTCAATTGGTAATTCATTACCCACCCCAACACACATCTACCTGTACTTCAAATCAAATGCTTGCTGTATGATTTCGAAATTGCCGCAAATCTACACGCATTTACTTTTACATTTAGCTTTTATGTGTACATAATGTGAAACGCGTACACGACATAAACCTATTCTAAGGGTATGTAATTTTTTTCGACATACCGCCAAGTAAAATGTTCGGCTTTTGAATGCTGCCCAACCCCTTGGGACTAATGATGGAATAACGTTTGTTGAAAGCTCTCTGCTTCGATTTAGATCCTATCGCGAACTCCTTTCAGATTCATTTTACAATTTCACCTCAGCGATTCGTATTAAAACGTGTATAAAAGTACGTTCGATGTTGACGATAGTTTGGTCTCTCAGCTGTCATTAACACGTTAAAGAAGTCGTTGGAATTTGTTGTATGACGTATAGATGGAAAGTGATTTGTAAGTTTTTTTTTCAAAATTTACTTTCGAAGGTGGGTCTTTTGAAGAATTACTTTGTGACGCTTTTTTATTTGTTTTTAAACGTGATGGCAGATTGATTGCAGGTCGGGAGTAAATATTCTTTTCGTTGTCTCCGTATTCCGCTACTTTGAATTTTAAACATTTTGTTGGAATTTTTTTGGACTTGAAGAAATTTTCAAATTTCCTTTGACTTTTAGGACTTGAAAATTTTTTAGAAATAATGCTGATTTTTACACATTTTGTCAGACAAACACTTCAGACTTTCAGACATTTTGTCAGACTTTTTTGAACTTGGAAAATTTCAGAGATCATGCTGATTTTTAGACATTCTGTCAGGTAAACACCTGAGACTTTTTGACCATGAAAAATTTTAGAGATTACGCTGACTTTCAGACATCTTGTCAGGCTATTTTACTTTTTCTTACCTTGAACAATTTTTCAAATTTTAAACGATTTTTTGGGCTTGGAAAATTTCAGAAATTCTGACTTTCAATTTTGATAAATATCAAGTGTCACCTGACTTTCGGACTTGTAGATTGTTGCAAAATTTGATTTTTAGACATTTCGCGAGATATATAACATTGTGCCCGCTTCTTTGAACTTATCATTAGATGAAGTCAGACATTCGTCGAATTATAGGTTTGTGGTAAATCAGCTCATTCTGATGCATGTAGACAACCAAGGAACATCGAAGAATATTTTTCATTTCGTGTGTTTTTCACGTTAAAACGTTCTTCTAGTATCACAAATTTTAGAAATAATGCTGACTTTAAGACATTTTGTCAGACAAACGCAAACTTTTAAAAATTTGAATTGAAAAAAAAAAAGTTTCAAATGTGTATTTTTCGTATAAAAGGTAGAATATCGAGGGCATATCATTGAATAAAAAGTAGAACATAGAGCAAACTCATATCCTTCGCTTTAAAATTTCGTGAGTAGAATGAAAAAGGGGGGGGGGGTATTTCGCATTAAACAGCATAGCCGGTTAAGAATGGTGAATCGACCCT